>CAIGQZ010032222.1:460057-480106 GCA_903798205.1 Danio tinwini
GTGTGTGTGTGTGTGTGTGTGTGTGTGTGTGTGTGTGTGTTGAAGAGCTGCTGAGTTAACAGCTGACAGGCCGGGGAAACACGCACATACACTGGATTTCTGACGACAGACAAGTGAACTAGGAGAACGTTTTTCTCTCTCGCTTGAACCACATCTGACAGATAACGGCTTTAACACACACCTTTCAAAGTTGTATGTCACAAAAACACTCCGTAATCCACTCAAAATGCTATTGAAACCCCTTTTCGGAGTGCAAATTACCAGTTGTAAACATTGTAAATGGAAGTTCTAAACATTCTACCAGAAGACGTTGGTCGCTATGGCGCCCTCCATGTAGCAGCCAAGAAAAAGGTCTATAGTGCGACACGTGGTTACGTGATGCGCGTTTTCAGTTGTATATCTTTTTAGAAATGCTAGGTAAAATGCCAGTCTGGACATGGGTCATTTTGTTCTAAAATGCCATTTTAAAACTAAGACGTATTAGTGTAAACGGGGCAAAAGTGTGCATTTTTCGCGAGCAGATTGCTGCCACGACGGTGGCGGGGCAAAGGATCGAAATTCCGGCTCAGCATCGTGATGTTTATTTTCCATCTGTGACTGACAATGACATCGTCCCTCAACCAAACCCTACTTCAGAATATGTTGTTGTGTTCAACAGAAAAAAGAAACTCAATCATAATCAGAACCACATTAGTGTGAGTAAATAGTGAGCAAATTAAAATTTTTGGGTGAACTATCGCTTTAAATCTTTAGGTTCAGAGTGGTATATATGGTCATAAAAGCTAAATTACTATTGTTATTACTGGAACAAAAACTGGACGTCAGTGAAAAAATGTATGATGTGATGCTTTTATACGCTGTAAAAAAGTGTAAACAGAGAATTAACATTTTTCCACAAAAAAGTAATATTATGGATTGAGGTTACTGCAATGTTGTCTGATTTGTTTGTCTTCGGTTCATAGATACAACCAGTTGAATGCAATCATAATGGCCTGCAAAACTGGAGTCAAAGCATGTTCAGAGCTCACCAGCATGTGGTACAGACAATGGATGAAGAACCCGAACGTCAACCCGTATGACAACCTCTTCTTTCATCTTAAAATCTGAATTTAGTTCAGTTCAGCTCATTATGATTACACTAATATTTAGTTCACTTCCAGTAATAAAACTTTAAATTAAAAAAATGCTTTCTAGTTGTTCATCATGTATCATTATGCTCAAAGGAGGTTAGCCGAACACAGTTTCACTCTGAATTCACTTCCTCAGTTGAATTCAGATGTGTTATGATTTTGCTAATTTGCTGTAGTTCAGTTCAAGTCAATAACAGACTGAATTTAGTTAAAGTCTGTGTGAACTGGAAGTTGCTGAGACTTATAATTTCAGTATGCTGATGTGCTTCCAACTGGAACAGAATATTCTGTTATACAAACTGACATAATCAGAGAAAAATCGCCACTCCAAAAGCAGAATGATGAAATTTTCAATGAAGATTACTTAAACTTTTTTATTCAGTGAATTAACTTGCACAAAATAATTGTTCACCTAAAGAATAACAATGTGCGCTAACAAAATAAACATCGTAAATTTTGATTTCACGCAGACTAACTTCTTTTTTACTTAGTTCAGTCTGTTCATTCTGAATTAGTGATGTCTTTTGAAGCACTGGCACTGAGGCTTTGAATCCTTTACGAATATTTTATTTCAAATCAGTGGTGCGGAATGCGTATTAAATCGGCAAGGTTCTGTGATTTCAGTAAAAGGAACACTTAGTCAGTTTAGTAGCTAATTCGTACAAAATCGTACACTGTAAAAAATTATATGATCAATTAGTCATGACAGCATATGTTTTTAGTTCATTATAACTAATTAACGGTCGTCGCAGTGGCGCAGTGGGTAGCATGATCACCTCACAGCAAGAAGTTTGCTGGTCAGTTTGCAGTTCTGTGTTGAGTTTGCATGTTCTCCACGTTGGCGTGGGTTTCCTCCAGGTGTTCTGGTTTCCCCCACAGTGCAAAGACATGCGCTATAGGTGAATTGAATAAGCTAAATTGGCCGCCGTGTATGTGTGTGAATGGAGGAGTGTATGGGTGTTTCCCAGTGTTGGGTTGCAGCTGGAAGGGCGTCTGCTGCGTAAAACATATGCTGCATAAGTTGGCTGTGCATTCCGCTGTGGCGACTCCAGATTAATAAAGGGACTAAGCCGATAAGAAAATGAATGAATTAATAGTCCCTTTATTAATCTGGAGTCGCCACAGCAGAATGAACCACCAACTTATCCAGCATTTGTTTTACGCAGCGGACGCCCTTCAAGCCGCAACCCATCACTGGGAAACATCCACACTTATTCACACACACACACTCATGCACTACTGTCAATTTTAGTTTACCCAATTCACCTGTACCACATGTCTTTGGACTGTGGGGGAAACCGGAGCACCCGGAGGAAACCCACGCCAACACGGGGAGAACGTGCAATCTCCAGACAGAAACGCCATCTGACCAAGTCGAGACTCAAACCAGTGAACTTCTTGCTGTGAGGCGAATGTGCTACCCACTGCGCCACCGCATCGCCTATAAATGAACGAATGTAACTTATTAAAAAGTTTATCATGTTCTATCTTAATTTAATAAGTTTTGCTAGCTGTTTTAAGTCAGTTTAACATAATAGAAGTTCAATGGACCCATAATGTTAATTTAATTCAGCTTAAAAATTTAAAGCAACCATGAATTCAGTTGATCAAAAATGTACAATTTTAAAAAGGAGGCGCGCGAAAGGAAGAGCATGCTCACAAGCACCAGGTTTCAGCCGGACTGTACCAAAATGCTGAGTAGCGGGGGGGTGGGGGTAAAATTCCGGGAGTTTTCCGGGAGACAGAACAATACGGGAGACGGGTCTGAAATACGGGAGACTCCCGGGAAAAACTGGAGTGTTGGCAGGTATGATCAAACCCCACCCCTAAACCCAACCGTCATTGTGGCATAAGCAAGTCATACTAAATTGTATATATGAGATCGTACAAATTCATACGAATTAGCCACTAAATCAAAAAGTTGCAAATTGCTGTGAGATAACGTTGATGAGTTTATAAACATTTTATATAGACATATATAAAATGAAAAGGAATATGCTTATAGTCTCTTTTTTGGTCTGTTTAGCATAGCCAACAATTGAAAAAACTATTAAATTAACTAAATAATCCTTAAAATTTATAACAATGTACAGTATGCAAACAGTTAATATTTAATGATATTAGATAATAAGCAAAGTGCACTTATATTTTAAATTTAAAGTTTGCAATAAATTTGAAAATGCCAGTTCTAAAGGATGTTTGTTTTAAATGAAATTGGATAAACTAAATTGGCCATAGAGTATAAGTCTATAAGTGTTTCCCAGTACTAGGTTGCGGCTGGAAGGGCATTCGCTGTGTAAATCATATGCTGGAATAGTTGGTGGTTGATTCCACTGTGGCGACCGCTGATAAATAAGGGACTAAGCCAAACGAAACTGAATGAATGAATGATGTAAAAAGTTCGCAATAAATTTGAAAATGCCAGTTCTAAAGGATGTTTGTTTTAAATGTACACACTTTTGACCAGCAGGTGTTCTTAGCATGTGGTTTTTAGCTTCAAATCATTTTGTTAAGTAATTGGTTCAATTGTTTTGAAAAGCTTATTTTCGCCCATCATCTCTCAATTCAATCGAGGCTCAGTGATTCAATTCAGTCAAAGACTAGAAAATACATCGGACTTGAATTTAGTTCAACGACAGTCTAAATTAATTTCAAGCTAGTTCAGTTCCCTTATTTCCAGCTCTTTTCATTATGATTATGAGCGTTCAGCTGAAATCAAGTCCACTTCAAATTCATTATTTTTGATTCTGCCAATTTGCTAATTTTGTTCAGTGATTCAGTTCAGTTTAATAGTCCAAATTCATTTCACTTATATCTACCTCTATTTTTCTGTTCTTGCTAGTTTTGTTCATGGGAATTTAGTACAGGTCAGTATAATTAATCTCTTTGTCATTGCAAAATTGTGAGCTCAGGCATTCGGTTCAGTTACAGTCTAAATTCATTTCATTCCAGTTCGGTTCACTTTTTTTATAGTTCTTTTTATTACAGTTTTAATTCAGTTCACTTATTTCTACCTCTTTTCATTTTGATTATGGTATATTAATTCATAATTAATCATTCATGTTAATTCAATTTCACTGTGCATTCAACTCAATACATTTTTTGTCTTTTTTTCTCTCCTGTTAAAGTCATAATTCAAAGCAGTTCAGTTCTCTCCAGTTCTGTTTATTGAAATATTGTCCAGTTGACATTAGTTCAGTTCACATTTTAATTCAGTTGGTTTCAGCTTATTCTTGCTCATTTAGGTCCAGATCAAGTAAGTTTTTAAATTTCTCCACTCCAGAATTCCTCCAAATCTGAAGACTGTTGTGTACTGTAATGCCATTGCTGCTGGCGGTGTAGAGGAGTGGGATTTTGGATGGGCGATGTTCAAGAACAGCACTGTAGCTGCAGAGGCTGATAAACTGATGTATGCTCTGTCCTGCACTAAAGTGCCCTGGCTGTTAAACAGGTGAGACCACATCCTCACACATACAGTACACAAACACTCACGCATGGTGGCTCAGGTTAGCACTGTCACCTCACAGCAAGAAGGTCGCTGGTTCGAGTGCCGGCTGGGCCAGTTAGCATTTCGGTGTGGAGTTTGCATGTTTTTCCCGTTTTGGCGTGGGTTTCCTCTAGGTGCTCCCCCACAGTCCAAAGAAATGCACTTTAAGTGAATTGGATGAACTAAATTGGCCATAGAGTATGAGTGTATGGGTGTTTCCCAGTACTAGGTTGCGGCTGGAAGGGCATTCGCTGTGTAAATCATATGCTGGAATAGTTGGTGGTTCATTCCACTGTGGCGACCGCTGATAAATAAGGGACTAAGCCAAATGAAACTGAATGAATGAATGATGTTTTGGCCTTAAAAACTGAAGTCTGAATTTACCAATTATAGGCTATATGCACTGGGACTTTTATTTTGAATAAGCCAGCTCAGGCTCTTCCTGTGAACTATCGTCCATTATAAACTCACCATGTTTAAGATTTTAGGATTTATTCAAAAACAATTATCTTAACTTCCTGATTGAGATGCAATAAAAAAGTGCTCCTCAGAGCAGACAAGCACTGCATTAAAATCCATTGTTCCACGCCATGCCTTTAAAATATGAACATTTATTTTACCACAGTATTTTGAATGGAAAATGCTGCTCCTCACTGCCTTTCATCTTGTTTTACACTTGAACAACAAAATGAATGCTTAAGTCTGTTTAATAGACTATATTTCAATTCAATTACATTTTTGATGCTGCAAAAAGGATCTTGTAAAATTGAAAATAGTCACATTAAACTTTCACCAGAAGTTCATCAGTGGCTGAAAAACACTTCCGTGCATATGGGCGATTTTATAGGATTGATTATTTGCCTTGTTGAGGAAATCTGGTGATTTGGCTAGAAAGGATTTCTAGTTCAATTGTTTTGTTTTTATCAAAGAGTCCTGAAAAAATTTCCACATCAATCACTATGTTCACATGGACATCAATAATCAAATTATTTGCCTTAATCTAATTAACACAATAATATGATTAAGGTGTTTACATGAGTTGCTTTTTAAATGTTCCCTTCATGATCCCGTTTTACATGTTATAGCACATAATTCGATTAACGTCATTGCGTCACTGCGATAGCCACATTTCCTCTGGAGTTTCGTGTAATTTTGGGTGTTTCATTTTTACTTTGTCGACTTTAACTGCAGGTTGGCACTTTCACTTTCATTAGGGAACATTTTCATGCATGCCCCCCGTGACAAACGAGATATTGGATAAGAGTATGAACTGCTGGAAGAGTGTTGTTTTAATGGAATTTCATATCGCACGCTGAATGGAAGAAAAAAACCTCAGCATTTCGTGATGCAGGTGTCTGTGGTCTTCACTGACTTGGTAGGTGCAAAGAATAGTGTCAAACAGCCATGTGTGAACCATCCTGTCACAAAACGCAGAGAAAAGTCTTACATGATGGTAATAATTTGATTAAAGTGTTTACATGTCTGCACTGCACTTCAATAATGAAACTAACATGGGCATACTCCATGTCTTATTTCGATTTCTCTTTAGTTCGATTTTGACCTTAGTCGGATTAAATTAATCAAAAATGACTGTTTACATGGAAGACTCTTAATCAGAGTATTGTCTTAATAATATTAAAATTGGATTATTGGTGTCCATGTAAACGTACTCTCATCCAATATCTCGTTTGTCATGGGGGCATGCATGAAATGTTCCTGAATGAAAGTGAAAGTGCAAACTGCAATTAAAGTCGACAAATTAAAAATGAAACACTGAATATTACATGAAACTCCGGAGGAAATGTGAATAGCGCGGTGACGCAATAATGTTAATTGGTCTATGTGCTTTAACATGTAAAACATGATCATGAAAGGAACATTCATAAAGCAACTCATGTAAACACCTTAATCATATTATTGTCTTATTTAGATTAAGGCAAATAATTTGATTACTGATGTCCATGTAAACATAGTCATTGTTTCCACAAATATGTTAAACAGCTGTTTTCAACATGGATAATCATAAGAAATATTTCATTAGCAGCAAATAAGCCTAATACACTAAAAAAAATTGTCTTTATGCTTTTCTTAAAGCTTTTGTCTTGTTTTTTTGTCCAAATATCTAATTTTTAAATCATAAAGCATAAATACTGCCTGGTTTTGAGAAATAATATGCTCAAATTAACAGAGTTTTTCCTTAAAACAAGCTAAATAATGTGCCAATGTGGTAAGCATTGTATTCTTGTTTTCAATTTGATGTACAGTTATTTTTGCTTACCCCATAGGCAGATTATTAAGCTTGTTTTAAGGAAAAACTCAAGTCATTTTGACATATTATTGCTGAAAACAAGCCAATGTTTTTCGCTTGTCTAAAAAATCCTTCTTGATTTAAGAATCTTTTAACATTTACACTAAAACATTGTGCAAAATGATTTATGAAAGATAATGTGATCCTGAAAATGCAGCATTCACATCACAGGAATCCATTTTTCTTTTACATTAATTGAATCAGAAAACATTTTAAATTGTTATACAATTTGATGAATTTCCTTTTTTTTGTTTTTATATTTTATTTTAACAGACAAAAGTTAGACAATTTCAACTAATTTAACAGCCTTTTATCTCTTTTCCACAGGTACCTGCAATATGCAATTGATCCAAACCTAATCAGGAAGCAGGACGTCAGCTATGCCATTGTCTATACTGCCGGCAATGTAATTGGCCAGCCGTTGGCTTGGGACTTTATCAGAACCAAATGGCAACTTATAAAAAACGAGTAATTATTATTATTATTATTATTGTTGTTGTTATTGTTATTATTATTATTATTATTATTATTATTATTATTGTTGTTATTATTGTTGTTGTTGTTATTGTTGTTGTTGTTATTATTATTGTTATTATTGTTGTGGTTGTTATTGTTATTGATGTTGTTGTTGTTATAACCACTACTTTTACCAATATTAACATAATTATAAGTCATGCTGAAAAAAAAAAATATATATAATAAAAGTGGTGCTTTTTTTTCTTTCAACAAAAACTAGTTCTCATAATGACTTATTCCCATTATGTGATCTCTGTAGATTTGCAGTCCTGATAAAAGGCATCGTAAAAACGTTTTCCACAGAATTTGAACTGCAACAGGTTTGTGCTATTTGTGCTATATAAAAAGAAAAATATGAAGACAATGTATTTTTACAATGACTTTGTAGTTGTAAAATCTATGTGTTTTTTATACAAAGACTTTTTAATATTTTAAAGAACTTAGCATTCTTTGAAAATTCTTTAAAAGAAGTCTTTTATGCTGCGTTTGTACCCTGTACACTTGAAAAATTATTTTTGCTGCTTGTTCAAACTATTATTTAAAATATTATTTTAACTTATTTAAAATGAGTTAATTTAACACAATACTTGAGTTTATTTTAGGGACAACTTAATTGTTTTATGTCCAATCCACTTAAATTTGTAAAAACACTTAAGTGAATGAATAAATAAATAAAACAACATATTTTAAGCATTAGAAAGTAAAGCAAAACTATTGATTTCTACTCATTTAAAAGCATCTGACCAGACTTTTGAATCAAAAGCATTTGCAGTATTTTACATATGCTTAAAAAATTAAAGGTGCAGTAGGTGATTTGCCAAAAGGCTAACGGGATAGCAAAATATTTTTGAAACACAACCCCCCCCCTGCCGTCCAAAGCATTTTTAAAGATGACAGTAGACAACCCACTAGTTCATGTCATTCACCAGTTAGAAAACTTTATAGTATTTTATAACACTACAATTCTAAACGTAAAAAACTGTATTATATCTAGCATGTTTTCAGTTGTGTAGCAAGCAAAACTTGTCATGCTTCATGCATGCAAGGATCGCTGGTCTTACTCTCTAACGCGCTTTGTCCTAAAACGACTACTGTATGCTTAGTGGTTGGCCGGAGGCATGCAGGAATTACACTTATTTCTAAGCCATACTTACATGCTATTTTAGACCGAATATTCAGAGTATCATGGTAAACAATATAGGAAACGCGTCACAGGTTGTCAATGTTTAAAAATGAAATGTGAATATAAAACTTCACCTCGGTAAAGCAGGCTAGGCAAAATTGCGCTATTTATGTTTTGTTGTTGAACTAAATAAAAATCGACATTATCGATGCTGTAAAAGGACCTTATGAAATTGAAAATAGCCACATCAATCTTTCACCTGGAAGATGACTCAGTGACTGAACAGCACTTCTGTGATTATAACCTATTCATAACACAACAAAATCTGCATAAGCTTTGCGTGACTAAAAGAGTTTTAAAACAGAACATTTCCTGTCTAAAATAAATACTTCAGCCATGATGTCATCCTTTCTCCAGCATGCAAAAATAACTTTAATATTTATTCAGGATTTTAACAAGTTGTAATTCAGCATTTTATTTTACCGCTGTGATTGTGCATGTACGCACAAATAGAACAGAGATGCGCAGATGTACAAATCTCCAAACAAATCAGAATTATGGGAATTATCGGCCCAACAAATGTTAATTAGATGAAAATTTTTTTGTCTTATGCCTTACCCAGAATATAAAAATACATATAAATACATTTAGATCATTTACTTTAATCATTACTATTGGAATGTGAAGAGGCTTTCAACCAGTACAACCAAACATGTTTCTAAAAAACAATCACCTTTATCTGAAAAAGTGTAGTTGACATAACACGTGTTTATCTGTTTCTTACTCTCTCTTTTTTCTTTGACGAATTGCAGTTACAACGATTCATTGAGGATGTTGCAGCGAGTGGCGTTAGTTTGGGCACACATGCATTAGAACAGGCCATCGAGCAAACTAAAGCCAACGTTAAATGGGTCTCTGAAAACAAAGCACAAGTGATGGACTGGCTGATCCAACAGTCAGCCTGAATGCACTCTCTCAATCCAAACATTTTTGCTATTAAATATTTTCAGATTTACATGACTTATAGATTTATATCATTTTGAAAATAATTGCAGAGAAAAGTTCTAAGCAAGGTGATCTTTTGTTGTGTGTACTTAATTCAAATAAAAATGAAAATTGTACATATTTTGCAGTATTTTATGACTTGCCTTCCGTCACTCAACGTGTATATATGCAAGTATGCATTCAAATATTTAACACTCAACAAATAAAATTGTATGTTTATCATCACTAATTTAGTTTTTTTGGACTGTCATTTATGATCCAACTCTCGGTCCTAATTAATAGTTGCAATTTGGTGTTTTTTGTCATTTTTATACATTTATAAAATGTCTGCATAATTTACGTTTTAGTTTTAATGTGTTCATTTTTGAATTACAAAGATAGATATTTGCTTCTTAATGCTAGTTTTAATAATTAAAGTGACCAAAATCTTTAAAATTAGGACTAATATTTTGTTATTTTAAATTGTGTACTGCATTGGGTATGTTTTCAACACAAGGTGTACTTAAACACTGTGCACATTTTTCATGTAATGTTTCTACACTTTTTTACATACATTTGATTATCCTATACAGCCTATATTGTTTGCAAAATAATGCAACACTTTCTATATTGACTGAAATATATGTAAATGGCACATATAGTGTCACGTCTGCTGTAGTGCCATCTTGTAGTCTTCTGGACAGTTGTTTTTGATTTTGTTCCGGTTTTGTGGTTTACGCGATCACCAATTGTTCCAGCTGTCTGTCGCTGTCTAATTAGTGTTGTCTTTATAAGCTTTGTTATGTTGTGTGTAGTTTGCCTTTGGATTTTTGCCGTTTGCTCATGCACTCTGTTTCCACGATTCCGTTTTGTTTTTCCTGGCTCTTATCTGGTCCTAGTCTATTCACTTGCTCATCGTTTTGGTTTGTTTGTTTGTTCACTTTGTTTCATGTTATGATTATGTTTTTGAATTCCTGTTCTAACATTGTTTGATTCACTTTTATTTATTGTTTTGTATTTTTTGTCTCTGTTGGATTTTTGTACCTGCCTGTCCTCTTATTTTTTTATTAAAACTTAAATTGTTGCATTTGGATATATCTTTTATTTTTGTAAGCCCATCGTGACATATAGGTGACATGTTGACAAATATTATTGAGAATATTAAATTTTCCATGATAAAGCATACAACTACTTAGCTAACACTCTAATCTCATATATAAATCATATAAATTGTTTATAAATGTAATTGACAGTAGGCTATTTATTTAGTAATAATAATATTAATTATTATTATTATTATCATTAAAATTCATTCATTTTCTCTTTATTTGGGGTCGCCACAGAGGAATGAACCATGAACTTTTCCAGCATATGTTTTACACAGCGGATGCACTTCCAGCTGCAACCTATCACTGGGAAGCACCCGTACACACTCATTCACACACATACACTATGGACAATTTAGCTTAACCAATTCACCTATACCATGTCTTTGGACTTGTGTGGAAAACCGAAGCACCCGGAGGAAACCCATGTGAACACAGGGAGAACATGCAAACTCCACACAAACATGCCAACTGACCCAGCCAGGGCTCGAGCCAGCAACCTTCTTGCTGTGAGGCGATTGCGCTACCCACTGCGCCAACATGCTGCCTTTCAATACTATTACTGAAATGAAAAACTGAGGAAACATACACAATTTGCATAAGTAAATATATAGACTCAATGAATGGCCTCAAAAAATATGTGGAAATCTAATAACTAATATTGTACATATTATTTCAGAAAAGACAAACCCAATAGCAATGTGCACCATTAACCCAGATCAAGATCTAACAGCACAATAAAGTATTACCAGGCATGCTTGAATCTGCGACTAGAACTTAAATGTGGTTCATTCTTCTGTGCCATTAGGGACTCAACAGAGGAAGAAAACAAGACATGCACAAATGGGAGGAAGGGAGGGTAAGGAAGTGATGCATTATTATGGTCTCTGAAAGCAGCTGCAGACTTGTCACCTTTAAGACTCTTATAGTACATATAAATGGACATTGAGGAACAGCTGTCACTCGCACTACTTGTGGAGCTGTACACTCAAAAAACTATTTTGCTGCTTGTTCAACTGCTTATTTAAAATGAGCTGAATCAACACAATTCTTGCTTTTGAGATGGACAACTTATCTGTTTTGTTTAATCCACGTGAATTTGCAAAACCAATGACATTAACTTAATCGTTTTGTGTTGGGAGAACATGAAGGAATTGTGTGAAACACAGCATTTTTAAAGTGTATAACTGAAAATACAGTAAAATCACAATATAGGAAATGTGTGGAACCCTGCATTTTTTACAATGTATAGACCAATTACCAACCTACGTCACACATGACGTCACACGGGTCCCCGGTTGCAAAGAGACTGGCTGCAATAGCAAACATGTCATGTTGTGCAGTAGGATGCCAAATTCGAAACTTAACTTTTACCATACACCACACTGCTTTCAATGCCGACTGCGTCTTTGGCTAAAAGGGAGCTGAATGAAGTGACGACCTAATTAGAAATGCTGAACTCTGCAGTTCTCATGTTATATCAGGTAAGTTCACGCTATGCTGAATCATACACATTACTCGTTTTTGATCGCAGCAATGATTTCAGCAAAACAGTTACATATGGTTAATTAAACTGAGGACACTGATTGCTAAGAATGAAACGTGAAAGTGTAAGCTATTAAAGTTGGTTTTATATTCACACATTCATTCAGTGACAACTTGTGACACACTCCCTTTATTGTTTACAACGGCACTTTGAGTATTCGGTCTGAACACCTACAAGTGTGACTTGAAAACAACATAAACACTGTTTATTTGACTGTGAACAATGCTGTACTTTGATAGTCATTGGCTGCTAATATGATTTCGCTGTTTAGAGTTTGCAAATAATACTTTTATGAAATTTTATTAAGGAAAAAGTCTGAATGTGCGAATATAAAACCAACTTTACCTTTGTGTGCAAGTTCACATACCCTGGGCCTGCCGTATAGGTGTAGTTTGCTGTCAGAATGTAGTTTTGCTGTTGATGATCACCCAGGCCTTGTATAACATTAGCTCCGTCTTTTTTTCCTTGTCTTTGGCTCGGCAGAACCTCGTGTTTTTTTTAGCACTACATAGTTTTGAATCTGGTAATCAGGGAACATTATTTCTTGCACATGACCAGACAGAACACTTGTTGGCATCCAAACACTTGTAGGCCTTTAACTTCTCTCTTGTAAAGTCCCTTGGAGCTTCAATGAGATTTTATATTTCGGGTTGGATGCTTGGTCATTTTGTCTTATCCAATATCCATTGGGAGGGTGCTATCGCAAATGGACCTGTCAGATGAACGCCGCTCACTTTAAGGTTAATTTTGCCGAATCACTGTGCTTATCACTGGGTGACAAGCTGTTATAATATGCTGAAAGCATTATGTAAAAAAATATATACAATTATGTAATCAATATATCTTATTTCTAAGACAACAACAAACTCTGTACCACATCGGATGTCATTCCCTCACTGTAAATGGTAGCGCTCCCTGTTTTTTTCTGCCACCACCTTGCGCGTGCATCCTGAATGTTTACAAACATGGTAATTGGTCTATACTACACTCTCAGAAATAAAGGTACGAGAGCTGTCATTGGGGTGGTGGGTCCATATTAATACCTCAAGGGCTTATTAGTACCTAAAAAGTACAAAAGCGTTCCTCTTAAAATTTTTAGGTACAAATATATACTTTTGAGGTACCAATATAGATAAATATGTACCTTTTGAAAAGGTACCACCCCAGTGACAGCTCGTGTACTATTATTTCTGAGAGTGTAGGGCTGTGCGATTAATCGAAATCAAATCGCGATTGCGGTTGCGTTTAGCTAATTGCAAAAGGCTGCGATATGAAATATATCATATAATGATTTAAAGTCCCCCACCCAGAGCAAATGCATGACTGCCGTCTGTGTGTGACAGCCTTAGCCAATTGTGTGAGCACACTTTCATTCTGCCCAATCAAAATTGCTCAACCGAACAACGTGGAACGCCCAGAATAAAACAAACAAACAGAAGAATGCGAACAAGTGGGATGATGCCATCTGCCACTTCAGAAGCATTACATTTTTTTTTTTTTACGATTGCTTAAGCACAATTTTGAAAATAAAGCTCATTTCGTCAAAACACTTCACACAGTTTTCACATCCACACACAAACAGCAGAACACATCAGTTCTTTAGCAAAATAAACACTTCATTCAAAACTTTACAACAATATAACAAAACACAATTTTGACACTGTACAGAACACACACGCTTCATTCGAGATAAATCTGTTTGCTTCATTTACACACTGCTGTAATCAATCTTAAACACTCTTAAATATAATTTCTAACGGACTACTGATATAATCTGGGTTTGATTTGTTTCAGAGATATTGCTATATTGCACACTTGCAGGTTATTTCAGAGCGAATACTCAAAGTGCCGTGGTAAACAATATAGGGAGTGTGTCAAGTTGTCACTGAATGAATGTGTGAATATAAAACCAACTTTAATAACTTACACTTTCACGTTTCATTCTTGGCATTCAGTGTCCTCAGTTTAATTAACCATATGTAACTGTTTTGCCGAAATCATTGCTGCAATAAAAACCGAGTTATGTGTAATGTGTATGATTCAGTATAGTGTGAACTTAACTGATATAACAGGAGAACTGCAGAGTCCAGCATTTCTAATTAGGTCGTCACTTCATTCAGCTCCCTTTTAGCCAAAGACGTCTGCAGTCGGCATTGAAAGCAGTGTGGTGTATGGTAAAAGTTACGTTTTTGAATTTGGCATCCTACCACACAACACAACACGTTTGCTATAGCAGCCGGTCTTTTTTAGCAACCGGAGACCCATGTGACATCATGTATGACGTAGGTTGGTAATTCGTCTGCTACTGTAAACATTTATTGAAGTGAATATTTATAGCTTTATACCTATTGCTTTTTATTGTGGTATCAGCTGATTGGTGTGTCTACAGTTTTGCTTGTAATGTTTTACAAGAGCCCAGACCTAAATCCTATTGAACATCTCTAGAGAGATCTGAAAATGGCTGTACACTGTCGCTTTCCATTCAACCTGATAAAGCTTAAGATGTACTGCAAAGAGGAATGGGCAACAATTCCCAAAGACAGGTGCGCCAAGCTTGTGGCATCATATTCAAAAAGACTTGAGGCTGTAATTGCTGCCAAAGGTGCATCAACAAAGTATTGAGCAAAGGCTGTGAATACTGTACTTATGTACATGTGATTTTTCAGTTTTTTTTGTTTTTTTTTTATAAATTTGCAACAATTTCAAAAAAGTATTTTCTCACATTGTCATTATGGGCTATTGTGTGTAGAATTGAGGGAAAATGAAATTAATTTAATCCATTTTGGAATGGCTGTAGCATAAAAAAAAATTTGGAAAAAGTGAAGCGATATGAATACTTTCTGGATATATATACACAGTATACACACACTGAAATTATGTTAAAACAAACTTTTATATGTAATTATTCGCAATAAATTTTTCCCAGCACTACAAAAACTAAACAAAACTAAATTTAAGTATATCCATAAGCATGCACAAGGCATTGGAAAATAAACTGTACAATCAAATGCACTTTGAAGGCACAACAGCTATACATGCTCCCCAAACACTTTCATTTTCTCATAAAATAAACTGCAGCATCAACTACACACTATAAATGGTCATCATATTTGAAAAGCTGTAACAACGCTGAGCTTGGGAGTACTCACACTATGCTAACTGAACCGTGCCCAGGCCCGTTTCCCGGATCATTTGAGAAGTGTGAGTGCTCTGAATCAGGCTCAGGCACGGTTCACTTGGGCGGCCCTGGCCCGGTTGGAAGAGGTAGGCCTGAGCGAGGTTAACTTGGGCTCAGGCACGGTACGCTTACAGTGTGAGTGCAAGCGTGCCTGAGCTCGAAACTAAAAGCGAGACGTGACTTTTAAGGGACTGTTTCATATGAATTAATTAATCATTCATACTGTTCAATGAACGCAAACTGTCGTAGATTATTAAAGATGCAAATCCCTCAGTGCACCACAGCTGCAGCTTCAGCAAACCTCCTAATTCCTGCAGCACGAAGACTTTATGATTGTTTATGAGCGTCAAAAGTGGCTGATATGTTCAACGAAATATTTGACTGCGTGTCACTGTATATCAAACGACTTAAAAATGATATAAGAAATTTCCACTGTGCTGAGCGAGAGTGCTTACTGAACAGCGCATCATCGATGACGTGAGCATGCCCAGGCCCGAATGTAATGTGAGTGCGGGCTGTCAGGGGAGATGGGACAAGCGTGCTTTGGCCCGGTTCAAGGCAACTGTACATAGTGCGAGTACGGCCTTTATCTTTGTAGTCTGAAAGAGGTAGACTCCTGCATTTCAGAAGAAGAGTCCCACAGAGCTGTGTTTACAATCTGAGGGGTATTAAAGCATCTCACCTGGAGAGTTAGTTTACTCTCCTGCCCACATTAATGCTCACTCTGCAGGGGAGTTTCCTTAAACGTGTCGATTACAGCGTGGAATGACCATCGGCTGTCTCTCATTAGGATGCTGCTTAAAGAGACAGCTCACCCCAAAAATCGAAATTTGCTGCTAGTTTATTCACTCTCAGGCTATTTAGATGTAGGTGGTTTTGTTTTCTTGTTTTTCAGTAGAACATTAAAAATGATTAAGATAAAAATTTGGTCCCTGATAGTTAATAAAATGCAAGTCAATAGTTTGGGTAACTCTTTAGAATAACGGTCCATTTGTTAATGTATAAATTAACATTAAGTAGAAATAATCTAGTAAAGCATTAATTAACCAATTTAACAATAGCTTATGTATTATTAAATTCCAAAACAGTGCTTGTTAACATTAGTTAATGCACCATGAGTTAACATGAGCTAACATTATTTAACTAGAATGAACATCAACAAACAAGAATAAATACAGTAATAAATGTGTTACTAATAGTTTGTTAATGTTAGCAAATACATTAACTAATAGACCATTCTTTTAAAGTGTTACCACAGTTTTAGAGTAAAAACAAACAAACAAACAAACAAACAAAATGGTAACACTTTACAATAAGGTTGTATCAGTTAATACATTTACTAACATGAACATACAATGAACAATACATTTATTACAGTATTTGTTCATGTTTGTTAACATTAATGAAAACACAGTTGTTCAATGTTAGTTATATGTTAACTTATGGTGCATTAACTAAGGTTAACAAACATGAATTTTAATTTTAATAATGCATTGGTAAATGTTGAACTTTGATTAATAAATAATGTACATGTGTTGCTCATTATTAGATCATGGTAGTATAAATACATAAACATTATTTAACAAAACCTTATTTTAAAGTGTGACCAAAAAATACATACAGGCAAAGGTAGGTTTTTGATTATACTTTGAGATCTTACAAAGCTTTACAACATTATTACCTTTAATCGGCAGCCTTGACAAGTTTATTATATATATATATAATTTTTTTTTTTGAAGTTTTTTTTTTTGTAAATAAAGTATGAATTGCCTGATTGCCTTAATATTCATTTCAATTTATTAACAATTTACATATTCTCCATTTGTTTCAAACATATAGTTTCTTTCTTCTGTTGAACGTAAAATAAGATATTATAAGAACACTTGTAAACAAACCCTTGTTGGTTCATATAGGCTTCCACAGACTTGTTTTCCCTACTATGGGAATCATACAGTTTTTTCCATATGCTTACACACGTTTTCAAAACAGTGTCACCTTTTTTCAAAACTTTACACTCAAATCTCTAAACTGTAACACTGCATTCAAAATGCCATAAACACATGCCATCAAATAGCAAACACTTCTTTCATAACAGTAAATGTTTGGATCATCCATGTAAACGCTGTTGTTCTAAATCTAAAGCTCTTTAGATTTATATCGACATTTCTATACAATGTTCTACAGTGACAGTAATCTGCCAAAAGGAGTAAAAGGGACACTGTAAACACCTATGACATGAACAAAACAGAAAATATTTATTAGGCCAAACATTAGTGTTGTATACAGTATCATACAAAAAAAACATACTGTATGTAAAAATAAAAATAAAAATTATATAGCACATATGTAAAGGAAAAGTGTGTTCTGTAGAATACAGTAAAGAACACAATTGTGTGAAGGGAGTCTCAAGGGGAGAAGCGTCTGAAAAAAAACGTGATGTGGGCATTGGCCATCATACACTTTACAGCACTAGGCTCAGAAGAATTCCTCTATTCTTTTTTAGGGGAATTTAGGATTTAGAAAAGGAAAAATGGGGTAGATACCAAATTACAAGTTGTGAATGGGTGGAAAACCATTTTTTTTGGAACAGAACAGCCCAGTGTCCCATCCCCTTTGGCCTATACTAGACGAAAGCAGTAATTGGTTAGTGATAAGTTGAGAAGTTAGTGTTTTCACATTTGAGAAGTGTGTGTGTGTGTGTGTGTGTGTGTGTGTGTGTGTGTGTGTGTGTGTGTGTGTGTGATTGTGTGTACGTGTGTGTGTGTGTGTGTGTGTGTGTGTGTGTGTGTGTGTGTGTGTGTGTGTGTGTGTGTGTGTGTGCGACCTTGTGAAAAAGTGTAGCATTTTAACTGGTTGTATTTGGAAAAGAAAAGCAAGTGACTTCGTGTTAGATGTTTGTGTTTTAGATAGAGAATTGTGTGTAGAGTTTTGAAATAAGTGTTTTATGCTATTGAAAACTGGGTTGAAGGCTGAGAAACAGCTTCTGGTTTTAAAGATTTGAGGTGTAGCTTTGCATTTTGAGTGAGATGTTTCAGAAATCGTGTGACAAGAAAAGATTTTGTGTGTAAGTAGTTGGAAAAAACTGTAAGCATCATCAACTTTTTGGTTACCAAATGTTTACCAATTTTTCTTTTTTTTTCAAATGTACCAATGGACCCTTTCGCAAGAGTGTTATAACTCATTTAATGGTCATCAGCATCTTAAATCCTTGAAAGCTTTTAATATTTACATAAAAAAAACTACAAAAAAACGTTTGCACATTTATATGTAATTACATATGTATTATATAATCTTTACAACAAATTACAAAAAAAATATTCACAAGGCATTTGAAATGTAGTGTATATGGGGCAGGACAATAAATTTGACATTGTTCTCTCTTCTGGCTGCTGTTATCAGTCAATTTTTCCTTTCTCTAAAATTCTTGGTAACAACATTGTGGAGTTTTTCTTTCAATATTTCAGCAAATAGGATTGTGAAAAATGTATTTGTTGTACTCTCCCATTCACTGCATGCTACATTTTCCCCAACTACGACGACTTCCGCTGCTTAGAAAAGGAAATGTGAAAAGGGTATATTGAATGGTTTCAACTTTGCATTTTTGGGGGAACTATCCCTTTAACTAAACCTGCTTTATGGTGTGTGTTGTTTCCAAGTTCATAATATGAAATAATTTATATATAAAGTAAAAACAATAAAATAAAATAAGATCACACAAGTGATGTTATATTTTCCATGGCTTTATTTGCATCATAAATCATAAATACTGATATCATTTTGAACATATAAAAATATAAATAGCTGTATAAATGTATTTACAAAAATATATAAAGCCTTATATTTCCATTAGCATACAAACATTGCACACAATAATATCTGCATCAATATTTTCATTGAGGTCAGTTTTTCAGTACTGTCCATGGAAAATTTTGTGCTGCTGGGAAAACCAGACGCCTTGAGCTGGGAATAAATGGAAATCACCTTCAACTGGATTCTGAGTCTGAAAAAAGAGAAAGATAAAATTATTACATCAGTGATATAAAATATCAGGTTAAGGAATTCTTTTAAATGTAAAACTGATGGTACTGTTAAATTATTGAAGAAAATTGTGTCGATATTGGACTACGGTGATGTTATCTATATGCATGCTTCATCTCAGAGTCTGCATGCATTAGATACTGTTTGCCATGGTACACTGAGATTCATAACTAATTTAAATCCCTTACTAATCATTGTGGGTTGTATACTAGGGTAGGTTGGTCTGCTTTGTCCATTCGTAGGCTCAAGCATTGGCATATCTTTGTTTCCAAATCTATATTGGGTTTACTCCCATCATATCTACAAAATTGCATTAGTAAAAAAACCTGTCCTAAGCTATGGCCTTCGGTCACAGGTTATTTATTTACTGTCTGTTCCTAAAGTGCGGACTAAGATGGGAAAAATGAAATGGGAAAGATGTTTTGAATAGTTTGTTTGTCGATGTGTGATTCATGTTAACTGTTAATTGTTTTTTCTTTGTTGTCTGTTAGTCCCATGTGACATGTATACTGCCTATCTTGGCTGGTAAAAGAGATTTTTAATCTCAATGTGTCTTTCCTGGTAAAATAAATGTTATAATAATAATAATAATAATAATAATAATAATAATAATAATAATAATAATAATAATAA
>CAIGQZ010032222.1:493106-505853 GCA_903798205.1 Danio tinwini
TGAAATGTACCATATTTAATTGCAAAATTAAATGAATCAAGCATGAGAGTCCCTACCATATCCCATATTTCTAAATATAATTCAGGAGGGAGGCCATCTAGGCCCGGTGACTTGCCCTTCTGAAGGCTTTTTAGTGCTTCATGAAGCTCCTCCAGGCTTAACGGGGTCTCCAGAGAGTCTTTATCTATCTGTGTGATGCAAGGCATTTCTAATTTTTCCAAGTACTCCTTACAAGCAGACTCATCAAAACTGGTTTCTGTTTTGTATAGATTTGTGTAATATCCTTTAAATATGTTGTTAATTGTTATAGGATTTGTGGTTACCTGGTCATCTGAAGATTTTATTACGCTAATGTATGCTTTAGAGTCACATTCTTTCAACCTGAGGGCCAATAAGTGGCTAGGTCTCTCTGATTCGTAATAGTATTTTTGTCTCGTCCTATGTAATATAAACTCTGCCTTTGATTGTGAAAATAAGTCATATTCCTCTTTCAAGGAGGACAGTTGTGTTGCTTGTTGATCAGAAAAGTTTTGTTTTTGTACGTTTTGTGAATATTGGATCTTATTTTCCATACGTGTAAATTGGCGGGTTCTTGCTTTGGCTAGAGCAGACGAAAAAGATATACAGAATCCTCGTATTATACACTTCATCATTTCCCACAGAATTTGAGGGTCTACCTCACAAGATATATTCCTTTCGAGAGATTCCTTTATATGATTTTTTAGTGAATTAATGAATGACTGGTTATTTAGCAGTGATGTATTAAAACACCATCTAGGGGCCTTAGTCTTAATGTTGGAAAGGTGAACATTACATAATACTGCAGAATGATCCGATCATAAAATTGGTAATATAGAGATGGAACAGTTAAGTGAAATTAGAGATGGGCTGAGAAATATGTAATCTATCCTAGAGAAAGTCTTATGTCTATTAGAAAAAAAAAGTGAAATCCTTAGATGTAGTATTTTGGATTCTCCAAAGATTAATTACATTAAGTTCAATGATAAATTTATACAATAACTTAGAGGATGCATTAGCTGTAGTATCAGGGTGAGATTTATCTAGTGCAGGATTTAGAACAGCATTAAAATCACCACCCATCACTAAAGGACAATCGATCTGCTCAATGTGAAAAATTTACTGTCTGCTTCATTCGGACCATAAATGGAGACCAGTGCTAATCTATCATTATGTATTTTGCAGCTTATAAAGACAAATCTACCTTCCTCGTCATTCCCAGTATGTTCAATAGTTAACTGTAACTTCCTTTGAACTAAGACAAGCACCCCCTTAGTTTTATTATGTGCACAAGAATAGGCTGCCAATTTGTAAAACTTATTTTTAAAACGTGCCACATCGCATTGTTTTAAATGAGACTCTTGTATCAGGGCACATAAGATCGATTTACGGTGAGAGCAAGGAATTTTTCACAGTATGTCTGGTAATATTTTTTCTTCTGGAGAAAGTCTTATTTGTTTTATCTTTGCCATAATGACAGTAAATAATATTTGACTAGATATTTTTCAAAACACTTCTATACAGCTTAAAGTGACATTTAAAGGCTTAACTAGGTTAATTAGGTTAAGGCAGGTTAGGGTAATTAGGCAAGTTATTGTATAAGCATGGTTTGTTCTGTAGACTATTAAAAAAAATATATAGCTTAAAGGGGCTATTAATTTTGACCTAAAATGGCTTTTGGAAAATTTAAAACTAAGAAAAGAAAAAATATTATCAGACACACTGTGAAAATTCCCTTGCTCTGTTAAACATATATATTTATATATATATATATATATATATTCTCTCTATCTGTACAACTACCAAGATTATCGCCTAACTAATCTAACTTAATTTGGGGAATTTCCTCTAACTTAGTTCAACACCCATGTGATTATGAGCCGATTAGCATGTAATTGTGAAACATTCACACATTTAAATTGTGTATTTGCCTTCCAGGATGAAAGAGCTGAATGTGTGTATTTAGCATCAGGATTTGCACATCAAATATCCCGAAATAGCTGCTAAAATAAACTTTGTGCTCTAATGCCACAGCATACCGCAATTCACACGCAACTGTTCTATGCATTTAAAACTCAGCTTATTCACATTAAAACATTAGTATCGCTATGGGGGGGCTAGAGGGGTCTCAAAAACTCCATGAGTTCTGACTAGACTTAGTGGTGTGAATGAGCTTTTCACAGTCAGCTGAAGTTCATTAGCAATAATAAGCTCCTTTTGTCACTGCCTGAATACACGTCACATCTGAAGAGAAACACTAACATGCAGAATAACTAATATTTGTGTTAAGAGCTCAAAGTAATTTCCTTCCTGGCTATTGTTTAGCAGATTTGCGCCAACTTTGACATCTTAAATGTGCTTCAAAAGCAAAATTACTAGCCCTCCTGAGAAATTTTAATTTAGAGAGATTTTTAAATTGTTTTAATAACTGATTTCTAATAAGTAATCCACATGTTGTCCTTTGCATGAGGACGATGCATATTTTACTTGTTATTTTGCATAAAGAAGTTCAGCTCATTCAACTAAGTTAATTAGCTTATTTAGACAAGTTATGTTCATTAGGCAAGTCAAATAAAAAATAATAATAATAATTTCTCATTTCTAAATATATTTGCTCATGGGAAATATTGAATTTAAATTAATACATTATTAAAATTGTACACTCTTTACAGTGCTTTGTGCGTTCATTTTACACTTTTATTTACTTATTTTCATTTTAATCTAATCTGTGTGTAAAACTATTTTACTATATAACTATTCCACGCAAGATAAGGAGGTGGTTTTTCATTCATTCATTTTGTTTTTGGCTTAGTCCCTTTAATAATCTGGGGTCGTCATAGCGGAATGAACTGCCCACTTATCCAGCATATGTTTTTTACACAGCGGATGCCCTTCCTGCTGCAACCCATCACTGGGAAATGCCCACACACTTCCAATCACACACATACACTACGGACAAGCTTACCCAATTCACCTATAGTGCATGTCTTTGAACTATGGGGGAAACCGGAGCACACGGAGGAAACCCACAGGAACACCGGGAAGTGGTTTTTGTCAAATCAAATTTGGACACATGGTGAGTGCTGTGTTTGATATTTTGTGTTTTAAATTTTATACTGTTTTTTTAATCAGCACCTCCAAGTCCGAGGTCATAGTGCCCCACTGGAAAAAGGTGGTTTGCCATCTCCAGGTTGGAGGAAAGTTCTTGATGGAGGAGTTCAAGTTTCTTGGGGTTTTGTTCAAGAGTATGGGAAGGATAGAACGTGAGATTGACAGGCAGATTGGTGCTGCAGCAGCAGCAGTAATGCGGTCAATGTACCAGTCCATTGTGGTAAAGAAGGAGCTGAGCTGAAAGGCAAAGCTCTTGATGAAGCGGTCAATTTACATTCCTACTCTCACCTATGGTCATGAGCTTTGGGTCATAACCACAAAAAAAGACAAAATCTCGGATACAAGCAGCCGAAATTAGTTTCCTTTACAGGGTGGCAGGGCGCACCCATAGGGTGAGGAGCTCTGTCACCCAGGAGGAGCTCGGAGTAGAGCTGCTGCTCCTCCACATCAAGAGAAGTCAGCTGAGGTGGCTCAGGCATCTGTTTCAGATGCCTCCTAGATGCCTAGGGAGGTGTTCCAGGTATGTCCCACTGAGAGGAGGCCTCGTGAAGACCCAGGACACGCTGGAGGGACTATGTCTCTCGGCTGGCCTGGGAACGCCTTGGGATCCCCCTGGAGGAGCTGGAGGAAATGTCTAGGGTAAGGGAAGTCTGGAGTTCTCTCTTAAAGCAGGTTGCACACCAGAAGCACCGCTCGGTGCCGCGATACGACTCAGAACATTGTTCATATTTCTGCCGCGCCACAGAGCACCATCTGATTAGTTTCGTTTTAAATAGCATGTGAATGTGCGCATCTGGTGTGTGAAACTTTCAACTGTCATGTGCGCGCCATGTCGCGACGCTGAGCAGCGCATCCGGTGTGACTCCATTAAGACTGCTGCCCCTGCAACCCGGCCCCAGAAAAGCGGTTAAAAATGAATTAATGAAATTTTATTTATTTTATTATTATAATATTTCTTCTTTGATTGTTTTAATATTTACCTGTCCAGGGACTGCAGGTGGAAAATAGCAATCTTGCTAAAACCTGGCACAACGCAACTTTCCTTTTCGATGTTAATGTATTTTTGTGCATGTTCCTGTTCAATAAATAAATTTAATTCAATTCAACTTATGTACTGTATTTTGAACACACGTGAAAATTTTATGACTTTTATTTAATGACTACTAATTAAATGTATTAATATATTATATTATTGTTTATTTATTATTTTTAATTACTATTAATTATATTATTATTAATCTATTGATTTAAAAAAATCTAAATTTTCATGCTTTTTCTCCAAACATTTCAATAGATTCCAGACAACCATGTGAATGATAATTAAAACAGAAATGCAAGTTATATTTGGATATTTTTATTATTTTGGATATTTGTTTTTTCTAAAGATTATATTTCTAAAGCAGCTGTTGACATGGAATTATACCAGATTTTGGTAAAAACTTAAACAATGCAAACGTAAAAAATTAAAATACAAAACACAAATCTGAAAAATGTGTTATATGTAATAACAATGAAATGACACAAGGAGAATGTACTGAACTACTGAATTCTGTTTAATACTTTATTTTAAAAAAAAAGGCTTTTTTGGTGATGGCAGCATAAAGATGCCTCTCATATGGAGAATGAAGTCACATGTATTGCTCAGGTGTCAGAATATGTATATTTGTATATGCTCATCTCATATATTTATTTAGCCAATAGCCACACACACAAACAAAAATAAGTTTCAGTGGTCCTTATGACAAATTAATGTTATATTATAAAAATAATGTATTGTGAGCTAAAATGTCAAATCACATTCAAACCAATACAATCAAACTTAAATTGAATATAAAGCAGTAACTCATCAATCTGCAATATCTGTTTGTAAAAAGAATAAAATATTTACTTTTTAGCTTTGAGTACTAAAGTTTTGAATCAGTTTTGAATACTTGTTTTGAATCTAAAACTCCTAAAAAATTCCTTCACAAACTAAGATGTTACTGACATCTGGTGGCAGGTACTGGAGTTTTTAACATGGGTAAAACTAAATCTGAAAGTAGTTGAGATGCATGATGGGACATGTATTTTTTTAAGCAAATATGCTTGGTACTTTACCGCACCATTTTCGGTGTCTTTTAATGTTTAGTACACTGTAAAACCCAAAAAGTTAAGGTAACTCAAAACATCTGAGGAAACCGTTTGCAACAAACAAGTTCAAAACCTAATCCTATAGAGTACTGTGAATTGAATTCATTTGAGTAAACAAAGCAATTTGAAGCACAGTAAAATCCAATAAATAAAGAGAACTCAAACCAACAGAGTACTGTAAACCAAATAAGTAAAGGCAACTCAAACCGTTTGAGGAAACTGATTGCAACAAACCATTTGAGTTAAAAAACTAATCTATACGAGTACTGTGAACTCATTTAAGTTGAAGTAATGAGGTATTAAATTAACTCATTACCTTCAACACTGAGTTTAAAACTCTTTTCAAATTAGTAGAATTATCTTTCAGTAAATTTTGAGTTAACTACACTCATTTTATTTGATAAAGTTGACTGTTGGGTTTTACAGTGTAGAAAGTTGGCAGCAAATTTAAGTGATTTACTATGAGAAAATGGTAGTGAGGTTATGGATAACTGATTGCTGTCTAAAAACATAATAGTTTACCCCTATATAACACATACCACATTGAAAGGGGTCAAATTTATTATAAAGATGATGATTCAAAAGAATAAATCAGTTGCGTTCCAAGAGAGAGAGAAAAAAGTAGGCTATTCGTTTACTCCTGATTTTTTTTAACAGCCTTTAAAGGCTGATCCATTGAAAGCTCAGAGGTTTCTAATATATAGGCTTTTATTAAATCTTCTGTTTGCAACATATTTTATGCAAACTGCAATATACTTTATGTAAGTTTGTGTATAAATACGACCAGCAACTATCATTTTTTTATTTGATTGTGTTTTTATGTGTTATCACAGTGCTTAATGAGTTTGTATTTCTTTCCCTCATTAAAACCGTTCAGTACAATTGTATTTTTTTGTCATATATACATCTTTGATTCAAATCAAAGTTTGCAATGTTGTTATTCTCCACTTAGCTGGTTGGTTTGGTGGTTAGTGGCTCGCAGCTCTTTAATGATGACTTTTTTTAGGAAATGAATTAGGGCTGCACAATATTCACAAAAAGAATTATTTTAGAAGATTAATCAGTATTATTTGACAGTTTCTCGAGATTAAATACTCAGACAGCATCTTAGAAAGTTTCTAATGATTATGACTTGCAAATTATATATATTTAATGGCATTATCTTTTAACCTGCGTCTAATCCCGGCTAACTTCTGGAAAGGGAGAGTAACCAATAGCGTTAAAGATAACAAGTAAACCAAGGCCCGCCCTAAGACTGACAAAACTCCAAAAAGTTTTGCACGAGCAGAGAAGCGCCAGCGAGCGAGCGGAAAGAACTGATCGCGCATGCGATGTGAGGCATGGCCTTGCTTGCGAGAGCATACATAGTGCGCAGATGATGATGTGGCGCGCGAGGGTTTATGACGAGCTCACGAGCGCCCGTTTCCTCGCCGTGGATCAGTTCAGCGCGCGTGAACAGCCCCTGCGCACGCGCAAGCAGTAGTTTTCTCACGTGTAGGCCTGTAATCTCTCGCGGTTCACTTCTCCTCGCGCGTAAACATCACCGCTGCGCTCGATTATTATTGGCATTGATTTGCCGCCTTATCCCATATTGATTTCTAAATGATAAATGCTTTCATTATTACTTAAGTGAATGTAATATTAAATACAAATTTATGAAACTGTAATGAACATGTTTGAAACATCAGAATAGGATTGAGCAAAAAAATAATAATAAAAGACAAGAAAAAAAAATTTAAGATGTGTTTTATTACAAATACATATCAAATATAGTTTTGTATTTACAAAGGATATACATGGATAATACACTTATATAACTTAAATTTTAAGAATATCAGGATTAATTTTTGTTTTATTGCTTTCACAAAACACAGGAAGCCATACATCAGTTCACTGTACACAATACAGCGTCCACCCACTGTTTTTGGTGTGATGGAGATCTTTCTGCTGTCAGCTCCAGTAAGCCTGAGGAACAAGATGATAGCCAAAGTTTCTTCCATAAACCTGAAATAAAAGGATAGAGAAGTGGTTAATTCTAAAGAGGTAATATTCAACTCCTATTTGCATCATATATTTGGAGACAATGCTCAAATAAAATTAATAAAGATATTAATTTTCAAAATAATATATTTTCAAATCAATTTTTAAGCATTTAGTATGAAGATATATGTTAATAATGGAATAATTTTGTTACTGAATGGAATCAAAATTATTACTAAGCTAAATGGGGATTAATATGACAAAAATGTGAAAATAGTAGCCATGTACATACTAAAAATATGAATTTATGCCTATGATCTTCACCCTGGTATTTTGCGACACCTAAAGGTTTATTTAGGACACTGCAAAAAGTCAAATTATTGCTTTATACCAAATTAGTAGCACTTACTGTACAGACAATCTAATTAATATATATATATATATATATATATACACACACATACATATACATACATATATATACATATACACACACACACACACACACACACACACACACACACACACACACACACTTCTTTTAATCTGCAATGAAAGTATCATTACATCACACATAGATTGTGGTAATAGATCAATATATAATATTATTATACAGAACAATATATACTTTTTTATTCTAATGTTGTTGTTTATTTAAATATTATTTTATGTTTTTAATTATTATAAAATGTGTATGCTAAGGAATAATAATGTGACAAAGAGAGGCTGATCAACAACTTGTTTTTATTTTACACACATAACTGTTTTCAATGTTATTACAATAAGAAATTAGGAAATAAATGCTCTCTGGTGAGCATAAACATTTATTTTTTTTTAAGATATTTACAAATTTATTTTATAAGAGTGGCCAGACATAAATAATTGAATACTATTTTGACTTTTTTTTTGACCTTCATAATCACACACGTGATAATTTTTACATAACTCTATCACATTAAGTAATTATGAAATGTTGTCTTGGTAAGTTTTTTTTTTCAAAAATGTTTGCAAATTAATTTTACAAGAGTGGCAAGACAAATAATTTAATACACTCGTATATTATTTAATATATACAGTTGAAGTCAAAATTATTAGCCCCCTGAGTAGATTTTTTGAACATTTCTAAACATAAGTTTTAATAACTCATTTCTAATAACTGGTTTCTTTTATCTTTGCCATGATGACAGTAAATAATATTTGACTATATATTTTTCAAGACAATTCTATACAGCTTAAAGTGACATTTAAAGGCTTAACTAGGTAAATATATATATAAATTAAATAAATTATTTAATACACTAATATATAAGATATAGTAACATGACATTTTCTTACATTTTGACACATTTGCCCTTTATAACATCTTTTTTTGACATAATACAAAATATAGTTATTTAATACATTAATGTATAACTTAATATTATTTTCTATTTAATATTAACATGACATTTTATTAAATCTTTTTTGACATTGACATAAAATAATTATACACAATAAATAAAATAACACAAAACACCCAATTATAAACTTCAACAATAAAAACATTACCATACTGTAACTTTACATACCTGGTACAGTGTCTGTGTCATCTGCCCGCACTGTTGAGTCTGGATGAAGCCGTCAATATTGACCAAGTCATTTTGCTCCATTGAATGCTGCTGTGTAAAACCTCCATACTGCTCCTCGTACTGCCCTCCATGACCAGAGCAGTCCTCGTACTGTCCATCACAGCGAGTGTAACCCTGGTCCGTCCCAACAAAACCTCCACCCAGAGACGAACACTCAAAACTGGACAACGAGCATCCGCTGGAGCTTTCATGTCTCCTGTAGCTCAGCTCTTCTTCACTGAGTCCCAGCTGAGAAGACAAGGAGGAGATATAGCGAATGGTGAGCCTCAGAGTCTCGATTTTAGTCAGGGTTTGTCCCACGGGAGCAACAGAGGCGGGTAAGAAGCTCCTGAGATGATGAAGAGCTTTGGTCAGATCCCTCATCCTCAGCTTCTCCTTCTCACTGGCGTTCTGCCGCTGCTCGCTCGGGTTCTTCAGTCTCAATCTCCGCTTTTTCTTCATGATATTTGAAGTTTTGACTGATTTGGAGCACAGAGGTTTGGTTTGATGGGACGGCGAGAACATCTGATTCGGTGAAGTTGTCTCTGGAGAGGAAATGCTGGAAAACTCGGACTCGGAGCTGGAATTGCTCCATTGGTTCTGGCTTGAGGTTTGCATGTCGTGGGTCTGTGCTGGTGAAGGAGGATGGAGATTTATATGTTGGATTTCGGAGGTGCGAGGTGACACCTTTGCAGGCTCACGGTAGCCATTGCTGTCTCTGATAGCTTAGGATCTGGCCTGGATCTGTCTGGGAAATGCTGGGAGAGGCTGCAGGAGTACGAGGTGTGAATTTTGACTCCTCGTCAAAACAACAAACCAGAGAAGAGGCTCTCCTGGAGGTTGTGCAACTGAGCAAACAACGTGTGCTTTTTTGTTTGTTGTGTTTTAATGTCAGTAAAAATTCTGCTTTTAATAATTAGATTTTTTTAAAAGGTGGTAAAACATACTGTGTTTGTGTAAAATAAAGTAATAGGCAGGGGTCAGTAAGATTTTTAAATACAATTAATGATGTTTTTATTCATCAAGGACACATTGAATCAGTCTAAAGTAACATTTATACAATATTATTAAGTAGTTTAAATATTATAAATGATTTAAAAATATATATTTCTGTTCATTATTATTGAATGATGTATTTTATTGAATTATTTAATAAATAACTTAATTAAAAATGTATTAAAATATCATATATGAAATAACCAATATGCTTATTTAAACTTTATTCATAGTTTTTATCATTTACATTGCTCTGGCTTTCACATTTTATATATTTATATCTTTTTTTTATGACCCAGAACTTTTATTTATTTATTTTTATAACTTTTTTGTGTATTTAGTTTTTTTATTCATTTATTTTACAGTTTTTATTATGTACTGAAACATTAATTTCATCCTGCATTGCATCTTTCTGAATGGCAGTAAAAGGAATCTTGTTCATTTTGACCAGCTTAATCCATTCTTGGTCAATAAAAGTACACCTGATACGAATGCTATCACTCGATTGAATGGGCGTTATCAGTGGTTATCAGCTGATAGATATAGGTCAGTTGGGGCCTTCTGTGCCTACTGGTTGGCTCAGAAGGCTGTTATCATCCATCCACATGGCTGATCAGCTATACTAATAGAGAAGACTCCAGATCCCATCTCTGTTTAGATTACTGTGACGATTGTGTTTAGGGTTGGGGTAGGGGTAGACTTTAGTAAAATACAATTAATGGGAAATTCAATAAATAATATAAATAATTATCATGGTTAATCAGCTATACTAATAGAGAAGACTCCAGATCCAGATCTGTTTTTACATTACAGTGATCATTAGGTTAAGGGTTGTGGATGTTAATAAAATACAATTAATGGGAAATTTTATAAATAATATAAATAATTCTTGTTAACTTTTGGCAGCAGCCATATGTGATTTATAGCTGATTAACCATGTGGATGGATGATAACAGCCTTCTGAGTCTACTAGTAGGTTATATAGTTTCACTCCAAAAAAATTTTATTTATATTATATATATATATTTTTTACTTTCTAATTATTAAAAAAAATCAAGAAAGAAATTGTGTTTTTTACAAAAATACTAGCTTAACCTTTTCACATTGATAATAATGCAAAATGTTTCTTAAGCAACAAATCAGCATATTAGTATGATTTTGCAAAAAAATAGATTGGGAAAATTCATCTGGGAAAATCTTTTTTATTTTTACTGCATTCATTTATTCAGCTTGGTCCCTTTATTAATCTGGGGTCGCCACAGCAGAATGAACTGCCAACTTATCCAGCATATGTTTTACACAGCAAATGCCCTTCCATGCTGCAACCCATCACTGGGAAACACCTATCCACACTCATTCACAATTTAGTTTATTCAATTTACCTATTGGCCCAGCCGGGGCTCGAACAAGCGACCTTCTTGCTGTGAGGTTATCGTGCTACCCACTGCGCCACCGTGTCATCTTTTATTTATTGATCTAATAAACAGGTAAGCCATAGAAACTCCCTTCAACAACATTAAAAATCTTACAAACTTCACATTTTGAACAGTGGTGTACGCTAAATCACATAGTCCAAGGATGTTTAATATCTTTCAAGTAGTTTTTTTCTGTTTTAGATTAAAACAGCAAGGTATGTTCATTTGGTGATTTACACTGTCAATGCACAGCTACAGGCGTATATACTCTCAGTCCTTATAATAATAATAATAATAATAATTCAGAAAAACAACTGCTGATTTGTGAGCATTGGGTTGTATTTCAAAGAGCTAAGCAGCGTAATTGACCTTAATGATGTTTAATGGCGCTTAATAAACTCCATTAGCAGATTGCACTTGAGGTGTGACATTCACACAAACTGGTGAGTAGGTTTACAGTTTAGTGGTCGAGTTAGTCATTCACGGTGAAGTGAAGTTGCTCTCATTCAGAGACCCAAAGTGTTAATGAGTTCGTTTCTTGAACGCGAATTTCACGATCGGATGAAGTCAACAGTGAAATAGATTTTTGTGGAAACTTTTCCCCAAATAGGTCCCAAATATCAAACAATCGCTCTATTTTTGTCACATTTAATATTAGTATTATTTATTTAATATTATGAATGATGAATAGCATACACAGTGTCTCAGTATGTATTATTTAGCTAAACCTGAATCGTGGCATTAGTTGCTATTAGTTACTGTTTAAGTTAACTCACCTTAGCAGCTATCGTTAGCCTAAGCTTTGTAAGCGTAGAAAGATGCTAACGTTAGATGCTACTTCACACGAATCCGTAAAATAAGCTATCTTTAAATGGGGAAAAATCTCAAGTAAAAAAAATCTAAATAAACACATTTAGAAACCAAAGAGTTGCTCACCGTCAAACCGCCGAGCGTCGTGGTATTAAGTCGTGACCAGGTGTCCCTGCGTTGTCTGTCTAATTAACGTTATGTTACTCAGGATATGGCTGTGTGTAAAAAATAAAAACCTTCTGATAACGTTGCAATTAAAAACAACGATATTTGTCGATGTTTTTTTTTTGTTTTTGTCTGTGTGTGTTTCGGGGTAGGCTAGGAAACATTTAGGATACATTGTCAATTTAGAAAATTATAGGGGAACTATTTTTTTTTAAGTTCTACAAATTATGAAGTAGTCTAGTAGTATTTTTTAATGTCCAAAAATGATGATAAAAATATTTTTATGCTAACAAACATAATTTTTATTACTGAAAGAATGTTTATGCTGGGTTTGCTCTTGTAGCCTAATTTTTTGTTACTGAAATGTTTGTTCATAACTGTGCTGTGTTCACACTTGTAATACAGTTTTCTTGGTTTTTAGTCTGGATCAAATAACAAAATAGGCTACACTTACAGTAGTCCTAATTAGTGTTCATCAAACCTAAAGATGCTAAACATAAAAAAAAAAAAAAAAT
>CAIGQZ010032222.1:506253-528149 GCA_903798205.1 Danio tinwini
TTTTAAAACCAATGTTTTGTGTTGCTGGGTGTTTTCATATTTCTTTGCATGTAATGGTATTTTATATAAGTTTATTTTTATCAAACAGCAGCAGCAAAATTACTCAAAAAGATCTGTGTTTTAGAGAACTATTGCACTGGTTTTAATTTGTAAGCGAATTGAGACCCATTATTATTACATTTCAGAAAGCAGTGTTCACACTTATTCAAATGAATTGCACTAACATAATTGCACCAGAGTTTATTTTAATTCACCCAAACCTTCAAAAGTGTGTAAACACGCTAAAGCAATGCTCAAACAGTGCAATTTTGGCCACATTTTGGTCCTTCAAGTTTTGACAATCCAAAAATATTAATATAACCTAGGCTAAAATCTGGAATGTTTGATCATCGGTTTGACGTGCTTACCAATTAACAGGCAGCCATTTAATGATTAAAGTCTTCCTCCAATGACTTCAGACTCCATTGTGACTTCTAATACAATTATCATCAAATCAAAAACCAAAATAATACATGGGGGATTTGTTTAAAAATATCTTTAATTTCATTTTTGTAAGTCTTATTCTTGCCCGTGTCCATTTTTGATCCTTCAGTCTGACATCATGACAGCTGACATCTTACAGTGTGTCAAGAGGATTGTTCTGTCTGACAATAGTCTCAAAGGACTATTTGAATTTCTAGCATGGGCCCAGCCTAAAGGGATAGTTCACCCAAAAATAAAAAAAAATTCTGTTGAACAAAAAAAGAAGATATTGTGAAGAATGTTATAAATTAGCAGACATTGACATCCATAGTAGGAAAAACAAATAATTTAGAAGTATTTTTTTTGAGAATACTTTTTTCTTTTTGGGTGAACTTTACCTTCAAAGGCACAAATATGTAATTTTCGCCACTAGAGGGCGTGGATTCACAACAAACAAAGGCCAAATTTGATGAGGCTGTCGCTGAGTGTGGATCATCAGAGTTGATGGATAAGCTAATGTATTTAACACTTATATCATGGTATGAAGTAGAGCAAGACTAAAAGCTGTCAAAGTTAAACAAGGGTACTGAATCAGTTGCAGCAGAGCTTTTATTATGCCACAGTCCAAACGTCCAGTTCTTCAGCTCATGATTATGCAGAGAATCAGTCTTTTTTTCATACTAAATACATTTTAGGCTTGTGTTATAATGCAGCTCTGTGCAGTCTAATAAAACACAAAACATATTAAAGCGTCTTTGTTGTTTCCCTGTTTTCTAAAAAATATATAATTTGGTAAGCTGGGTGAATAGTTTTAGTTTACCCTAGTAGATTAATAGGCTATATGCACAGCTAGGGGGCGACGCAGTGGCGCAAGGTCGCAGGTTCGAGCCTCGGCTGGGTCAGTTGGTGCTTCTGTGTGGAGTTTGCATGTTCTCCCTGCGTTCGCGTGGGTTTCCTCCAGGTGCTCCGGTTTCCCCCACAGTCTATAGGCATGTGGTACAGGGGAATTGGGTAGGCTAAATTGTCCGTAGTGTATGAGTGTGAATGAGTGTGTGTGAAGAATGTTTCCCAGAGATGGGTTGCGGCTGGAGAGGCATCCGCTGTCTAAAAAACATGCTGGATAAGTTAGCGGTTCATTCCGCTGTGGCGACCCTAGATTAATAAAAGGACTAAGCGGAAAAGAAAATGAATGAATGCACAGCTAGTGTTTTTCAGCCAACAGTAAACTTATGGTGAAAGGTTAATGTGACTAATTTAAAATTCATAAGCTTGCTTTTACATCATCGATGTAATTCAATTAATACATTCAGTTAAAAAGACTTCAGCATTCATTTAGTTAAGCGTAAAACGAGATGAAAGACTGCGTAAGTGCTAGCGCCGTCAGTAGCAGCAGGCTAGCGCAGAAATTCCATTGAAAATACTAAGGTAAAATTAATTTTCATATTTTAAAAACAAGACAGGGACAAATGGAATTTAAGCAGTGCTTCTTGTCCAGTCTGAGACTCACTTTATATTGTATGTCTTTCAAGCAGTGAAGATCAGTGATTTTTAAAGAAAATAGACCTTAAACGCTGCGATTTTGTAATGGAAAGACAATTCAGTTTGGGCTGGTCCTCATGCATATACCCCATTACACATAGCTAATCGTGAAAATTTGCCAGCAATTTTCTTAAGAACTGCTTCTCTGATGACCACTCTGACCGGTGCTGTGACCTCCTGGCCGCCCTCTCGCTCTGTCTTTCTGAAGTGTGAGAGTGAATGAGCAGCGTGCCAATTTTGGCACCTCAATTCTGCTGGAGAATGAGTGAAGCTGCCACCTGTGTGTGTGTGTTTTACACTCTTCTATAAGACTACCATTAAAAAAAATATAGTAAATATATGTTCTTGATGCTTATATTTTTTTGCAGGGCCACAAAAATGCATTTGTGCATATGACAATTTATCTGTTACCAGCTTGAACTTTGTTAAAGTTACTCTAGGAAAACCTGTTTTTACTGTGTCTTGCTGAAAGTGAAGTGAGGAGTTTCACTTTGGTATGAAACACGAAAAGTCACTTAATCACAGTGTAGATGTAAACTGTGCATGATTAAATCTGACATTGTACAAGCGAATTCATAATGCTGATGATATTTGCTGAAAAAAAAACTAAAACTAAAATTCTGCAGCCAAAAACATGGATTTATACAGATTTTTAAAATATAAATAAATAAGAGAGGGATATCTTAGCATAGCAAGTTAGTCTAGCAAATCTGTTGAAATGATTATCTAGATTTTGTTCACACCTTCTGCATAAATAAATGTCCATAACAAGAGGTGTGAGTAATTCACACGTGAGCACTGGCCTTGTTTTTACAAGTGCCTTTCCATGCACGCAGACTCACAGAAAAGCATGGGAACTTAAAATACTGTGGTTTTCCCATTTTCTTTTCAATATATTGTGCTGAGAAAGAAAAACATACACAAAGCAGATGTAAAATTATATCTTATATTTTATTTTTATACCATCAAAAAAACAAAACAACATAAACCAATCTTTTCTGTTTGAAAACGAGATATAAAAGAAGCGTTTTATATTTACTTTGACTTAAAGCTATATTGTTATAGAGCCCCTTACTGCTTTAGAGATGTCCTCTTAAAAATACATTTGAATGGCCTTTTCTTTGGTCAGAACAACAGAATCAATGGCTTAATTCATTCATTATTTGGAGCCATTTACTCATATTAACTATTTAAATAATCTACATTTTTTCTCGCATTATAATTATACACACGTCACATACAAGTACATTTTAAAAATGTCTATTTTCATACAAACGATGTCATTTTGCTGTAGTATGATCATCTTCTACTGAAAAGGCATGACAAACAATAGTTGAAAAGATGGGAATCCAAAGAACGTTAAAACACGATAAAAATATAATAATCTAATGTGAAATAAATATATACCGTACCACAGTAGTAAACAAATACAACACAACAAAATCTAGCTGATGACTGAAAGCTAGTGAACGGATAAAATTGGAGATAAAGTTTTTCTTCATTTTTTTTACAGATAAACAAATAAATAAAAGTAAAATGCATATATATTTTTTGAATGCAGAACTTAACAGTCAGAGTTATTATTTGTTCTGATATAATAAGGAATTTGATGTCAGCACTCACCGCTACGTTAATTTTATATCATTGTAGCAAAGGAATTTCCCCATATTTGCTTATTTTTTACTCACAATAGACCATTTAAAGGAACACTCCACTTTTTTGGGGGGGGATTAAGCTCATACAAGTCACCATTCAGCTGATCTCCAGGTCTGGCGAAAGCACTTTTAACTTAACTTAGCATAAATCATTAAATCAGATTAGACATTAGCATCTTTCTCAAAAAGTTCAAAAAAAGTATTTTGGTACTTTTCCTATTTAAAGCTTAACTCTTCTGTATTTAGATTGTGTACTAAGATGGAAAGAAAATAAAAAGATGCTATTTTTCTAGGCCGATTTGGCTAAGAACTATCTTGTTATTCTGGTGCAATAATCAAGGAACACTGCTGTCGTACCATGTCGTACGCTGTTACTTGCTGTAGCTACTTAGCTGGAGACTATTTTCAGGGTCAAGCTTTAAATAAGACATTTACCGAAACCTTTTTTGAAATTTTTGTGCGAGATGCTAATGGTCTAATCTAATTCAATGATTTATGCTAAGCTAAGCTAGATGATAAGCAACAAAAACTAGCTGATGACTGAAATCTAGTGAACGGATAAAATTGGAGATAAAGAATTTTCAGCAAAAAAAAAAACATTTGTTTTAACAGACAAACATATAAATGAAAGTAAAATGCATATATTTCTTTTGAAAATAGAACCTAACAGTCTTAAGTTATTGTTTGTTATGAAGGGAATTTCATGTCAGTACTCACTGCTACGTTAATTTTATATCATTGTAGCAAAAGAATTCCCATATTTCCTTATTTTTTACTCACAATATACAATTTAAAGGAACATTTCACTTTTTTGGGGAATAAGCTCATACAAGTCATCATTTAGCCGATCTCCAGGTCTGGCGGGAGCACTTTTAGCTTAGCTTAGCTTAGCATAAATCATTAAATCAGATTAGACCATTAGCATCTTGCTCAAAAAGTTAAGCAAAAGACATTTGCTACTTTTCCTATTTAAAGCTTAATTCTTTTGTATTTTGTAGATTGTGTACAAAGATGAACAGAAAATGAAAAGATGCTATTTTTCTAGGCCGATAAGGCTAGGAACTCTCTTCTCATTCTGGCACAATAATCAAGGAACTTTGCTGCCGCACCATGGTTACCATAATTATGCCGTTACCTACTGTAGCTACCTAGCTGGAGACTATTTTCAGAGTCAAACTTTAAATTTATCGAAACCTTTTTTTGAAATTTTGTATGAGATGCTAGTGGTCTAATCCAATTCAATGATTTATGCTAAGCTAAGCTAAATGTGCCCCCTAAATTCGCTTAGGTTGGCTGACAAACATTAAAACTCAACTGTTTAACTCATTAAAGTAAAAAAAAAGTTATATCAAGTACTAAGATTAACAGAAAATGAAAAGTAGCTTTTTTTCTAGGCCGATATGGCTAAGAACTATATTCTCATTCTGGCGTAATAATCAAGGAACTTTGCTGCCATGCCATGATTATCATGGTTACGTGTTACTTGCTGTAGCTACATAGCTGGAGACTATTTTCAAAGTCAAGCTTTAAATTTTTTTTTTTGCTATTTTTGCATGATGCTAATGGTCTAATCCAATTCAATGATTTATGCTAAGCTAAGCTAAACGTGCTCCCTCCAGACCAAGAGATCACCTGATTAGATTAGAAAATAGTAAAACTCAATTGTTTAACTCCTGGAAAATAGTAAATTAAGTCTATTTTCACCAAAAGTGGAGTATTCCTTCAAACATGCTCTACAACTTAAAGAAGTAATACTATTAAAATAACGCTACAGTACATTTAATCTAACATGACACCATATCTTATCTTTCCAGCCCTTTTTGCAGCAGTCAGTGTCCAGCAGTCCATTCATCCAGTGTCCATCAGGACACAAATGCTGAGGCCTTGAAGAGTTTGGCTTTTTTTTTTTTCACTGAAGAATGACCTCTCGAGTCTCGGGTAACTTGAATGCTAGGAGTCCTCCGCAGACCAGTGCTGAGAAGGACAGGATTATCGGGATAATCTTGGTGATGCCAATGAACTTGCCAAAGATGAAACTGCTAATGATAGCTGCCAGTTTGCATGTGCCGTTCAGCACACCGAAAGCTGTGGCTCTGTGGAAACAAATGATGCATTAATAAACACTATATGAACACACTTTAGAGAACACATCATGTTTAATGTGATGTAAACAAGGTTTCAAGGCATAGAAGTTTGGATTGGGTTGTTTAAATGAAAAATATCTATCAACAAATTTCTAGACAAACAAATACAAGTAGTGTAGGTGGAACAGTACAGTATATTAAATGGAACAAATAAACAGAAAAGTATAAATGGTAGGCCAACAGAACAAAATTTTTGTACATTTATGTGTCTCATATGCATTGCATCTTTTGCAAAAATTATAATCATAATTTACACTATTGTTTATGGCTTTTTATATCAGTACTTTTACATTTACTGTAATTTGGTAATTAGTCTGAGCATGAGATACTTTTTTCCTTAAAGGAGACCTATTATGCACTTTTTATAAGATGCAATCTGAGTCTCAGGTGTACCCAAAATTTGTCTGTAACATGTCAGCTCAAAATATCTATTTAAAACACACACACACACACACACACACACACACACACACACACACACACACACACACACACACACACACACACACACACACACACACACACACTTTAATTTACAAAGCTGTATATGCATTTTTTTAGTTGGCAGCAAAAATACGTAGTTTTCAATTTGTGTCTCTAAAGCTTTTTAAAAGTGGGTGGAGCCTTTATGGATACTCCTGCGACACCATATAAAACATTTGCATGCCTTTTAACTTGACATACAATTGACATCAAAATGATTAGCCCTGCTGTGATTTTTTTCTTTTTTAACCATTTCCCAAATGGGGTGACACATTGGCTCAGTGGTTAGCACTGTTGCCTCACAGCAAGAAAATCGCTGGTTTGAGTCCCGGCTGGGTCAGTTGGCGTTTCTGTGTGGAGTTTGCATGTGTCACGTTTGTGGGTCTTTCTGTTTTTCTTGCATGTGTGTGTGTGTGTGTGTATGTTTGTGTGTGTGTGGGAAGTGGGTGTGTCTTGTTTGGGTTCTTCACCACGTGGTGTGTGTGTGTATGTGTGTTTACATTCATCAGCTGGGTGGTCACGTGTTTTGTTACTACTCTCAACGCACAGGTGTTTGTTATCAGTCACAGCTGCTGCGCTTCACGCGCTATATATGTTCAGTGTTTTGTAGTTAGCATTATCAGTCCGTTGTTGTTCACTCCTGTATCTGCTTCTGTTAGACTCTCTCGCTCGCTTTGGTGGAGGCTCTCTGACATAACCTGTTTCATTTGGACCTTATGCACATCTCAGTCTCTTTGATGTTGTTACTACTGCCTGCTCTGAAGACTACATTATCTGTGAGAGACTTCACCCCAAATCCGCTTCTCTAATGAACTTTACCGTGGGGAACTCGACGATTTCCTTGAGAGCTGCTCCATAGCGCGCTACCTTTCCCTTCCCTCGATATCTGGTGAGATATCCATGAGAGACTGCTATAAGATGTTGGTTCATGGATGAACTTTCACCGCTGTTTGGCGTGTCGTATTCTGGTGTGAGCATCCTTGCCCTACACTATATCTGGTGAGATCAATACCAGTTGTGACTCTTTAAATAAATCATCTTGTTTTTACTTGCATTTGGGTCTCCTGTGTATATCATTGTGACAGCATGTTCTCCCTGTGTTCTTGTGGGTTTGCTTCGGGTGCTCCGGTTTCCCCCACAGTCCAAAGACATGCGTTATGGAAAAATAGAATAAACGCCGTAGTGTATGAGTGTGAATGAGTGTGTATGGATTTTTCCCAGTACTGGGTTGCAGCTGGAAGTGCATCCCCTGTGTAAAACATATGCTGGATAAGTTGGCGGTTCATTCTGCTGTGGCAACTCCTGATGAATAAAGGAACTAAGGCGAAGGAAAATAAATGAATGAATGAAACATTTCCCAAATGATGTTTAACAGAGCAAATATTTTTTCACAGTATTTCCTATAATATTGTTTCTTCTGGAGAAAGTCTTATTTGTTTTATTTCGGCTACAATAAAAGCAGGTTTAATTTTTCAAAAGCAATTTTAAAGTCAAAGTTATTAGCAATATTGTTATAATAATATATTAAAATTTTCTGATTGTCATACAATGATTTGCCTAATTACCCTGACTTGCCTAGTTAACCTACAGTAATGAACTAAGTTAAGCCTTTAAAGGTGACTAAGCTAAATACTAGTGTCCTGAAAAATGTCTACTAAAATATTATGTACTGTCCTTAAAATAAAAGATAAAAGAAATCAGTTAAAAAGTAATTGGAAAAAAGATAAACAGAAAAATTAATTTTCTTTTTGATTCTAACTGCCAAATGTGAAGTATAAAAAGAAAAATATAATTATAAATATTTCCGATTTATTTAGGACTTTTATTTTTTTCTCAATTTCTGTTTAACGGAAAGAAGATTTTTTTTCAACACATTTGTAAACATAGTAGTTTTAATAACTCATCTCTAATAACTGATTTATTTTAATAATTTGCCTAAATACCCTAACCTGCCTAATTAACCTAATTTACTTAGTTAAGCCTTTAAATGTAACTTTAAGCTGTATAAAATATCTAGTAAAATATTATTTACTGTCATTATGGCAAAGATAAAATAAATCAGTTATTAGAGATGAGTTATTAAAACTATGTGCAGAAATGTGTTGAAAAAATCTTCTCTCAGTTAAACATATATATATATAATATTATATAATATATAATTAACTTTTTTGATCACCAGCCATTGTGGCTAGTAGATTTCCAACATTACTAGCTGGGAAAATATATTTAATATGCATAAATTTGATTTTGACATGCTAAAATTACTTGATTTAGATGATGTGTTATGAGCAAATGGGTTGTGTTGCATTGCAATTAGTTTTTTAGTTTTCACTTGCCTTTTCAGGGCTCAAAATTAAGGATTCACCAAATTTATCTCTGAACACACCAAAAATAATAATTTCTTAGCCACAAATTTTAAATGTGTCAAAACAAGCGAAATAAAGCTGTATACATGCAGTTTAATTCAACAAAAGTTTTCTTTTAAAAAAAATTGACATATAAAAAAGAACTATTGTCATGTATCTAAAATATGCACATCAGACTAAAGGTCCCAGATTACCAGTTAACTACAATCTCATATTAAAGCAATGTTATTGTAAAAAATAATAATAATAATAGGCAATAGGAATGTCAATGCACGAACATCGCTTTTTGTCCAGCCTATTTCAAATAGAACCGATTGCACCAGTTGCCAAAGAGGCTAGTGGGAACGTCGGTCTAACCCGCCACAGCTGAAATCTACCAGTATTTGGCGAGTTGGCGGGCGTTAATGTCAAGCCCTGCATATATATATATATATATATATGTAATTCAGCATGTAATTGCAATTTAGAGAATGCTCTCAAAGGTGTTTTGAAATGTGTTTGTGGCGACTGCTGTTTTTGTACCTTTTTGAGGCTGGGTAGAGCTCCACTGTAACGACCTCGATGCCGTTCCAAGCTGCAGCTCCGGCTGCAAAGAAGAGGCACTGGAACAGAACCACAGCCCACTGACTGAAGCACAGTAGCAGGAAAAACGTGCAGATGGCAGAGCCTAACATGGATCCACCTGCAAACAAACACAAACCCAGACACACAATTCATTTAGATACGAAAAACACAGCAAAGGAAATGCACTAAATGTTCAAAAGTTATTTGCCCCGAAAACAGCAGCGAGTGTTCAGAGTTATTAATTTTAAGAAATGTCTTCTTTCGGTTAAACAGAAATTGGGGGAAAAAATACAGGGGGGCTAATTCAGGAGGGATAATAATTTTGGCTTAAATTATCAAATAGCAACTAGGATAAAGTGAGAGGCACGCAGTCATGCTTTAAATGCAACAAACATCATCAGTGTGGAAGCATTTTAATGTGCATGAAAATAATTTAAAACAAACAATAGTTTAGAGAAAAAAAACTGCTTATCTGAAGCATCTGTGGCAGGTGTTCTTCCCTTACTTGCAGCACTATGCATCATTTCATAATAAATGGCAATTCTCATTCCTTTATTCATCAGCTTAGGCACTTATTTATCAGGGGTTGCCACAGCGCAATGAACCGCCAACTACTCTGGCATATGTTTTACACAGCAGATGCCCTTCCAGCCACAACTCTGTACTGGCAAACACCCATACAGTCTCACACTTACACACACACTCATACACTATGGCCAATTTAGTTCATCCATTTCACTGCATGTCTTTGGACTATGAGGGAAACCGGAGCACCAGAAGGAAACCCACGCCAACACGAGGTGAACATGCAAACTCCACACAGAAATGCCAACTGGCCCAGCCGGGACTCGAACCAGTGACCTTCTTGCTGTGAGGCAACTTTGCTTAATAAATAGTATTCTAATTCAAATACACTCTGTTCTGTGGACTTTTATTCATCATAAAATCTTGAAAAAAACATTGTATCACACTTTTCACAAAAATATTGATTACTCAACTGTTTTTTACGAATGATAAATAGAAGAAATGTTTCTGTCATGTGATGTAACTCTTAATTATGTTGAAAATGCAGAAAAGAATTTTGTAATCCCACAACCTCACTGTATACTGTCATTTTGACAGGCCCGGATTAAGAATTCAGAGGCCTGCACCCCTATAGTTGAATTAAAAAATAAGATTAATATAATATTTTTTAAATAAAGTTACTCTATAATATTTTGCCCATTTTTTAAATAAATAATATAGTACATATTTTTATAGTCTACAAAGATTTAACTGATTTTAAAAGCATTTAAAGCACACTTTGATAAAAAAATACTAATAAAACTAGTGAAAATTAATGGTTTTTAATATACTTCTTCACGTTCAATGAAGCTGTACTAAAAATGTATATTTAAGGGTATTTTTAATGTATAAGTTCTACAAAATTATAATGCATATGATTTGGATATGACACCTCTCCAATCCAGTTCTATGAATCTGAGTCTTCCATAATACACACACTGGTTAATGATTCCTACTGTCTCCCTCGTGATGAAGAGTAGGCAAAAAGCACTTGATTTTAAGGCTGAGAGTATCCGAAATCACACACCATACCAGTTATCTCCTGTCTCTCTCCTCTTCAGGGGCTTTTTCTGTCTCTCTCTCCATTTTCTGTCTGTCTCTCCAATTCAGACACACGATGAGTCCAGTCTGCGCTGCGGTTAGCTTTCTCCGCCTGATTAACATTAGCTTGATAGCTAGCTAACATTCCCTATAGTGTCTTCTTTACCCTCATTCTCCTCATCATGGATCTGTTTGAAGAAGGTGTGTGTATACATGGAACATGCCCCAATAAAGATGCCTCCTTCTCTCCTCTTTTTCTCTTGCGTTTGCTACATCCACTTGTCCACTCATTTTGATCTACGACCACTACTACATTACAGTCTGCCTATTTCAAAACTTTCCTTTTAATTGGAAATAAATGTATTTACAATCTAATATGTAATGGGGGGGGGGAGAAGGACGCGTTCATCAGTTGCTGGATTCGAACCAGGTTTACGATCAAACGCCTCAATACATGTTGCCATGCTCTTTACGAGCAGCGCTACTCACACTGGCTGTCTACTCCCCTCTTTAGTTATGTTGTCTCTGACGATCAAACGACGCTGGCGGAAAGCACTCAATTAGCTTATTCCAACGAGGTGCGCTATTTGCACTTAGCCCAAATAGACACTCCAAAATCAGCATTTTTCCCCTGTCGCAGGGGCCCCAAGTGCACATGGGCCCCTGGGCCTGTGCCCATAATGCCCATTGGTTAATCCGGCCCTGCATTTTTATCAAATCAAAGCAACCTTTTTAAGTGTAAGAGGCTTTAAAAAATAAAAATAAAATATAAAAGGTCTTAGTTATCCCCATAATTTGTCTATAAATCTCCAGCTCAAATTACCAATATTCACAACAGCCTTGAGTATGAGAAACGTGTTTCAATATATCTGCTTCTGTTTCAGCCAATAACTTTCACTTTGGTACATCCCTAATCAAAGGTATTAATCAAAGGGTTAGTTCACGCAAGAAAAAAAACTATTCTGTCATCACTCATGTCTTTCCAAAGTGCATGAATTTGTACTCTTTTGCTAAACGTTCGTTCATTCATTCATTCACTCACTCATTCATTCGTTCATTCCTTTGTTCGTTCCTTCCTTCATTCATTCTTTCATTTTCCTTGGGCTTAGTTCCTTATTTTTCAGAGGTCGTGGAATGAACCGCCAACTATTCCAGCATATGTTTTACGCATGCTTTTCCAGGATGCATTTCAGCCGCAACCCAGTACTGGGAAACACCCATACACTCTCACATTCACACATACAGCACACTACAGCCAATTTAGCTAATCCAATTCATCTATACTGCATGCCTTTGGACTTGTGGGGGAAACCGGAGCACCTGGAGGAAACCCACGCGTCCACGGGGAGATCATGCAAACTCCACACAGAAATGCCAACTGACCCAGCCGAGGCTCAAACCAACGACCTTCTTACTGTGAGGCAGCAGTGCTAACCACTGAGGCACTGTGCCGCCCCTCTTTTGCGGAACATCAAAAATAAAAATAAATAACAAATTATAGGTATAGGACAAATACCATTTGATGCTACCCACATTCTTTGAAATATATTCTGCTGTGTTTAGGAGAAGAAGGAGTCTCATACAGGTTTTTAAAGAAATGAGGGTGAGTAAAATATGACAGAAATGTATTTTGTCTGAACATCCCCTTGAATATTAAATTCTTCAATAACCACTCACCTATAATTTTAAGTCGCCCTATTTTATCCATTAAAAGACCTGCTAAAATGTTGCCTGGTATTACAGACAAACTGCCCAGGAAGCTGTCTAGATAGATCAGGATGTCATTTTCCTCCTGGAAATTGAGATGGCAGCCTTTTTTGGGGTGCAAAAACGTGGTGTTTTCCAGGTTACAGTTAATGAACTTGGAATCCTCCCACAAGTCTGCAAGAAACATGATAAGAGGATTGTAAAACAATCATTAATGAAAGAAAAAGCCTCAAATATCTACTGGGATGAAGGTTTATATAATGGTCAAAAGATAAAAAACTGATTTGAAAACATTCATAACACTAAACTAGTTTTACATGAACTGAATACCGGTATTGTAGAAGACTGTGTTTTTCAGGGTGCAGTTCTCGAAGAAGGTCTCTGTTGATTTGATGTCCTCAAAATAACAATTCTCAAAGAGCGAATTCTCGAACTTAACATTTCTTATTTCAATGTTGATAAACCTGCAAGTAAAGCACATGAAACTACTAGACAAATACACTCAAAAAATGCTTATTTAAAACCTATTTAAAATGAGCTGAATCAACACAATTATTGAATTTTTTGGCGGGAAAACTTAATTGTTTTATGTTCAACCCACTTAAATATATATATATATAAAAAAACAATTAGGGTAACCTAATCATTTTGTGGCTGCATGGTGGCGCAGTGGGTAGCACGTTCGCCTCACAGCAAGAAGGTCGCTGGTTCAAGCCTCGGCTGGGTCAGTTGGTGTTTCTGTGTGGAGTTTGCATGTTCTCCCTGTGTTCGTGTGGTTTTCCTCCGGGTGCTTCCCCCACAAGTCCAAAGTCATGCGCTATAAGCTAAATTGTCCTTCAAGAGTTCACACTTAGCTGATGATTGATTAAAAAGCAAGTTTGGCATGCTGTCCCGGGAGAGAGTCCTGAGTTCAAAAGGTCCTTGAGCCCTGGGCTCCCTCCCGTTTGCAGGGCGAGAGGGGAGCTTTGAGCTCAGGTAGATCTCAAGAACTCCCCCTTTTTTATAAGAGCTGATGACAGAAAATGATAGCTATGAAGAGATATGCTGCTGGATGAGAGTTTGACTGTAGTGCTAAATTTAGATTGATCAATTTACTTGTAATGCATGTTTTTGGAATGTGGGAGGAAACCAGAGAACCCACGTGAGCACGGGAAGAACATGCTAACTTCGCACAGAAACGACAGCCGGCCTGGTAATGGACTAGAACCGGTGACATTCTCGCTGTGAGGCAACATTGTTAATCACTGGGCCACCGTGCCATCCTATGAAGGGAAAGGTGGAGGAGTAGGGATGGAAGGGGGGATTCTTCAAATCGAAGATGACTGTAGTGAGAAACCCTGGCTCTTTAAAGTGGATTAGGAATCGTCTGATTGGATCATACATAGTTAATGCAGAACCAGCCGTGTTCAATCATAATCACGTGCTCCTCTCGAAATTAGTTTATAAATAAACTTCACATAGTGTATGTGTGTGAATGAGTGTGTATGGATGTTTCCAAGTGATGGGTTGCAGCTGGAAGGGCATCCACTGCATAAAACATATGCTGGATAAGTTGGCGGTTCATTCCGCTGTGGCAACCCCAAATTAATAAAAAGACTAAGCAAAAACAAAATGAATGAATGATTTGTGTTGGGTAAACATGAAGGAATTGTGTGGAACTCAGCATTTTCTTACAGTGTACTAGAGACTACCTTTCAAAACTAATAATTATTATTAATATTATTTATTATTATGGAAGAAATTAAACATTTTATTCAGCAATGACACGTTAATGGTTTACTCAAAAAATATCTTTGCTGTTTTTTCAAACTACTTATTTAAAATGTGCTGAAACAACACAATTAATAAGGGTGTTTTTGGGACAGCTTAATTGTTTTATGTTTAATCCAAATTGTAAAAACTATTAAGTTAACTTAATCGATTTGAGTTTGAATGATATGAAGGGATGGTGTGGAACCAAGCATTTTTTTTACAGTGTAGTAAAGACATTTATAATTTTTAGTTGATCAGTTAACATTTCTGTGTGGAATTTGCATGTTTCGCCCGGGTGCTCTGGTTTCCCTCACTGTCCAAAGACATGTGGTATAGGTGAATTGAATAAACTAAATTGGCCATAGTGTATGAGTGGGAATGAGTGTGTATGGATGTTCCCCAGTACTGGGTTGCAGCTGAAAGGGCATCTGCTCTGTAAAAAATATGCTGAAAAAGTTGGCGGCTCTGACAACCCTTGATGAATAAAGGGACAAAGCTGAAGGAAAATGAATGAATGAATGAATGAATAAAAATGAATTATTAATTATTATTGAAAAATTATATCTTTTATTCAGCAAGGACACATTAATGGTAGTATAGACTTACATAATTTTAAAAAAGCTAAATGTTTTAAACTAATATTTTCTTGTATTTTTCAGGAATTGCCAAAGCAGAAATAAACCGCCAACTATTCCAGTTTATGTTTTATGCGGATGCTCTTCCAGCTTTAACCCAGTACTGGGAAACCCCCATACACTCACACGCACGCACGCACGCACGCACGCACGCACACACACACACACACACACACACACACACGACACACACACACACACACACACACACACACACACACACACACAATGGCCAATTAATTCAATTGATCTAAAGCAAACCCATGCTAACGACATGCAAACTCCACACAGAAATTCCAACTGGACCAGCTGGGACTCGAACCAGCAACCTTCTTGCTGTGAGGCAGCAAATAAATAAAATAATCATACAGAGATATCCTAATAATTTCTGTAAAATACATAAAGTTTCTTGAGGACAAATCAGCATTAATATGTGCATTAGTCCTTCATTCTGTTAAACATCATACACATCCCAACCAGTGAGAAACATAATGTTATATTGTCTTTTAGTAAATAAATAAGTAAACTTACCTGTCGTGAACATACTCCCCCTCTTTGTGGAGCTGATTTTGCAGAGTGAAGTTGAAATGAAAGCGCTCGACTCTCTCGCGGTGGAAGATCTTGACGTTGGACTCGTACTCTTCAAACTGGAGGTACTTGATCTGGTCTGGAAACCACGTGCCCAGGCCGTAAAAACTGTGTGGTGGAGGAGGATGAATTAATACTCTAAATCATATAGTTATTACATGGATTTTCTGAAATACTTGATTCTGATTGATCAATCGTGACATATCAGTGCGAGGTATGTCATTCTTAGAAAACAACTGATTAAACTTATGACACACGCTCATCTGGACACTACGGGTTATCGTGACCACGTGTATTCATATACAGCTGATTGATTAATGTTAATATTTTATTCTTTTTAAAATCATATTTCCCAAGTGATGTTTAAGCGAGCGAGGACATTTTCACAGTATTTCCTTAAATGTTTTTTTTTTACTTCTGGGAAAAGTCTTAATTCTTTTAGTTTGGCTGGAATAAAAGCAGTTTTAGTTTTTAGAAAAACACTTTTAAGGACAATAGTATTAGCCCCCTTAAGATGTTTTTGTTTTTCAGATTTTTTTCACAGAACAGTTTTCCAATGACTTGCCGAATTATCCCAACTAGCCTAGTTAACATAATAAACTAGTTTTCAAGTGTTCACACTTAGCTGATGATTGATTATAAAGCTTGTTTGGCATGTTGTCCCAGGAGAGAGCCCTGAGCTCATAAGATCCTTGAGCTCCCTCCTGTTTGCAAGGCGAGAAGGGAGTTTGAGTTCAGGTAGATCTCGAGAACTCCCTTGCTTTAGTAGCAAATGAACAGATAGTGATTGTTCTTAAGAGATAACTACTTACTAGGAGCATTTCTATGGTGTCGATTTGGATTAGTCAATTAACTTAAGGTGCATGTTTTTGGACGGTGGGAGGAAAGTGGGAAACCCGGGTGAAACCCACGTGAGCATGGGGAGAACGTGTAACTCCACACAGAAACGTCGGCTGGCATGGTATGGACTAGAACCAGTGACGTTCTTGCTGTGAGGCAACAGTGCTAACCACTGGGCCACCGTGCCACCCATCTAGTAAAGGAGGAGGGGTAGGGGTGGAAGGGGGGATTCTTCAAAACGAAGATGGCTGTTATATGGAACGTATTTATAGTGGCTTAGGATTGGTGAATCGTAAATTGAATAATGCAGGACCGGCTGCAAGCAATCATAAGCACGTGATCCTCTCGAAATTAGTTTATAAATAAACTTCACAAGTTATAAACTGCACTTTAAGCTGCATACTAGTATCTTGCAAAACCAGAAAAATAATATGTAGCCTACAGCTATCATTGCAAAGACAATTGGTTACACACAGTTATTAAAATTATTATGTTTACAAATGTGTTCCTCCGTCAAGCAACACTTAAGAAACTTTCATAAAAGTAAGGCAAGGCAAGGCAAGTTTATTTATATAGCACATTTCATACACAGTGGCAATTCAAAGTGCTTTACATAAACAGGAATAAAAAGACAAGTGTTAGAAGATAAAAAATCAAATAATAAGAATGATTAAAAACAGATAAAAATGTGTTAAATGGGTTATAAAAGAATAAAAATTAAAGATACAATAGTGCGATCTGTCAGACGTAGCACAGTGCTCATTCAGTAAAGGCACAGCTAAACAGATGTGTTTTCAGTCTGGATTTGAATGTGTCTAATGTTGGAGCACATCTGATCATTTCTGGAAGCTGATTCCAGCAGCGAGGGGCATAGTAGCTGAAAGCCGATTCACCTTGCTTTGACTGAACTCTTGGAATTTCTAGTTTATATGATCCTAGAGATCGGAGTGATCTGTTAGGTTTGTATTCAGTCAGCATATCTGTAATGTATTGAGGTCCTAGGCCATTTAGTGATTTATAGACAAGTAATAATACTTTAAAATCTATTCTGAATGTAACTGGGAGCCAGTGTAGGGACCTGAGGACAGGTGTGATGTGCTCTGATTTCCTGGTTCTAGTCAGAATCCTGGCCGCAGCATTCTGGATGAGCTGCAACTGTCTGACTGTCTTTTTGGGAAGGCCCGTGAGGAGGCCGTTACAGTAATCCACCCTGCTGCTGATAAAAGCATGAACAAGTTTCTCTAAGTCTTCATTGGAAACAAAGCATCTGATTCTTGCGATGTTTTTGAGATGATAGTATGCTGATTTACTAACTGCTTTGACATGACTATTGAAACTCAGATCTGACTCCAGAGTCACACCAAGATTCTTGACCTTATTTTTTGTTGTTTGACCCTTAGTGCCAAGGTACGCATTCACCAGTATAAAAATTTCACAGGAGGGCTAATAATTTTGACTTCAACTATATATTTTTCACTGCTTAACTATTTGGTGCCATCTGGTGAGTCAATAATGCACACAGTAGGTTAGTGCTTCTGTTTTCTTTCTGCAAGCTTTACGTTTATTTAAAGAGTTAGTAAATTATTACGTCTCTGACAAATGTTTTGTGTCTAGATTAATTCTTCGGAAAGTCGGCATATGATAAGATGGATACTATATTAATCCAGCCTATGTGGTTGTTTTTGCTAGGACATCTCTTTTTTCCACGACGTGCCTCTTTCTTTTTTTATAATATACTGTCTGTCAGGCTTTATTCTGCTAGAAAAACATGCCTGGATGTGCATTATTCCTTACTTAAAAAGTCATTCACTGTGTTTTTGCTGTCTAGAGATCTTAAAAAAGATTTTTTAAACTTAGAACTTGCTGTCTATGTCCCTGCTGAAAAAACTGCTTAAATCAGCCTGGCTGGTTGGCTGGTTTTAGCTAGTTGTAGCTGTGAAAAACTTTGTACAGTTTTAGGTCAGTTGTTTATATTATAGTCACTGTATTACCACAGTAATTATAGGATTATCACAACAGATTATTTCAATTACTTCACTATAATATAGTTCAAAAACACAATAGTATTTATTATGAATGACTATAGTATTTTAATGTGATTAACAACAACACTGGCCATTATTGCAGTCAGCACAGACAGTACACAGTAGTTACTGTAGGTTACTTTCACTTATGGGTAGGCCCACACGGAATCTGCGTGCGCAGATTTCCGCAGATTTTTTGCCCATCATTAATTCAGTTTATTTACTTAAAGTTAACTATTTACTGTTAATCTAATAGGATTTGCATTTTAAACATTAAATAAAAGTTACAAAGATATGATTTTTTTTTTCACATTTTAAGGTTTTAGTTATGATACTCCTAAAATAATTCTACAGAAATCCGCAAATTTTTACCAAAATTCTCCGCAGAAATAGCAAAAAACTTCAGCAGATTCCGTCTGGCACTACCTATGGGTTATAAAGCCAAGCTCTCTAGAGCTGCTCACCTGAAGGCCATAGTAAACCACACAATGGCAATGAACAAACCATGGAGCCTGACATCAGGGGCAGCCAGTGACAACATGTTCTTTATCACCTTGAGGAAAACAATGGAAACAATCACTTTGTCATCAAAACAAGCATCTTAAAGGGATCATTCATCCAAAAATGAAAATGTCCTTATCATTTACTCACACTCAAATGGTTTTAAACTTTTAATTCATTCATTTTCTTTGACTTAGTCCCTTATTTATCAGGGGTTTTATCATTTTATCATCATTTTAGCCGCAATTCAGTACTGAGAAACACCCATACACACTCACACATACTCATACGCTACAGCCAATTTAGTTAAACCAATTCACTTGTAGCACATGTCTTTGGACTGTGGGGGAAACCGGAGCACCCGGAGGGAACCCACGCCAACACAGGGACAACATGCAAACTCCACACAGAAGTGCCAACTGGCCCAGCCGGGACTTAAACCAGTGAACTTATTGCTGTGAGGACACAGTGCTAACCACTGAGCCACCGTGCCACCCATTCTAAACTTTTATAATTTCTTCATTTCTTTCTTCTGTTGAACACAGAACAGGATATTCTGAAGAACGTTGGAAAAAAGCAGCCATTGACATACATAGGTGGATTTAAAATTACATTAAGTTAATGCAAATTTAATGTATTTTTACAGTTTATAAAAAAGTTCTTTTTTAAAAGTCCCGTGATGTGCTTTGAAGTGTTGTTTTTTTAAATGAAGTGCTTTATGTTGATATTTCACATAATCTCAACCGAAACATGAACACAGGGTGCGGCATAAAGTAGCTCCTCCCCTTTAAAAAAAACAGCCAATAGCTTTTTGTTTTAATCACAGCTGTGCCAGTTAGAGTTTTTGAGCATCAAACATAAAGCACATAAGAAGCGTCTTGAAGGAAACGGGGCATGTCAGATACTAGAGAGCATTTGATTGGTCAGAAAATTTGATGTATAAGGTGACGTCAAAAAAATTGTTCAGGCAGAAGTGATGAATTGGAAACTTTGTATGTCAATATTCTCTAAATACAAAATTGTGTCACTGTTTTGGAGCACACTTATAGACCCTTAAGACTAACATAATGATATTAACATCTAAAAAATTTTATTTTAAATTCACAGGACCTTTAAGGTATTTTGTGAAGAAAATTATGACTTTTTAAATGGTGTCTATTATGCCCATTTTTACAAATATAAATTAAGTGTTTGGGTCTCTGAGACACAATGGAAGTGTCTCTGATGTGAAAATATTGTTGGAGAGGGAAAACTATTTTGTTTGATCTCAAAAGTGCTGGGATTGACATCTTGGTTTAATTTTAGGATATATAAAAATGACTCGATGTGCTTACACCATTTTAATATGGCTTTGTACACACTATACTGCACACATTTCTGTCCAATCAGCTTCCAAAAGTTGATTTTGCATGATAGGAGCCCTTTAAGTCTTGCGCACACTTGAGGCTAATTTATAATTCTGCGTCAAGTGCACGTGTATGCTATGGCGCAGCCTACGTGTGGATGCATAGTCCTCGCTGTGGCCGACGGCGACGTTGATGTGCACCTTTTAAAAAATGTAACGTGTTTCGGAAGTGTTATTGCAGATCAACAGAAACAGTGTGCAGAAGTATAAATGCACGGCTACTTGCAAGGCTTGCGCAGTGGGTCACGCCGATCACCTGATGCAGAAGTATAAACCAGGCTTTAGATTGGTAGCACAAAATGGTGCAGGAAAGGTGGCATTGTGTCAAATCTTGAATGTACTTGAATGAACTGAATACAGGATTCATGTTGATTTATGTCAGCATACCTGCTTAACCAGGGTCATCTGTCGAACCATGAATCTCTGGAAGGCAGTGCCAGTGTCACTCTGAATTTCTATGAACTCGTCATCCTGTGTTTGGGGAGTTTTAATCTGAGAAACCTGAAAGGGACACATTTGGTTCAGACCACATTATAGGAATTAGCTATTCATCAATTGGGTGATTGTGACAGGGATCTAAGCTGCTTTTCCAGGGTCAGATGTACTTCTTTGAAACTTTATTTAGTGGTCTGGTAGATTAAAATGGTAACTTTACCTGAAAGACTCTTTCTGGCTCTCCTTTGGCTCTCCAGTTGGTGTCATGGACCCGCCTCAGGATCATCCAGGCCTCATCGTGTCTTGCAGTCTGAAATTCACAGAGTACATGTCATTATTTTTTCCTGACCGTCAAGGTTTCGTTCGATGTTTCGAAAAGCAAAATGTACTAAAATGAATATGCATCAGCCTGTGTTGTTATTTTATTGAGAGCTTAATTATTGATTTGTTAGAGCTTTTCATGAAATTTGTATAGACAGAAATAAATAAATAAAAGTATACTTATGGAAGTTTGTTTAGTTTTATATATGTAAAAGTTAGTTTGTTTAGACATAAAATATGTGTGGGTATTTTATATATTTATTATGTACATGTGGTGGAGTGCATGTTCTCCTCGTGTTCGCGTGAGTTTCCTTTGGGTGCTCCGGTCCAAAGTCTAAAGACATGCGCTATAGGTGATTTGAATAAGCTAAATTGGCCATAGTCTATGTCTGTGAATGCAAGTGTGTATGGGTGTTTCCCAGTGTTGGGTTGCGATCTTCTGCTTAAAACATATGCTGGATAAGCTGGCGGTTCATTCCGCTGTGGCAACCCTTGATCAATAAGGGGACTAAGCCGAAAAGAAAGTGAATTAATTAATTATGTACATGTGATAGACACATGCATAAATCGCATAGATATTTAAATTTAAAGAAAATTTGTATCAAATATGTATATAATTTTATCTAAATATAAATAAAGTTTTTTCACAAATATATGCATGCATGTGTGTATTTATATATACAAAATATCCACAAAAATATACATAAAACCTGTTTTGGATACTGTTAATCATGGTTAATCTTTGCCCAGCGCCAGTATATATATATATACACACACACATGATTATTAATTGATTGTTACATTATTACATACATATTAATATATCTATATATACATGTTAATATATCTATATATACATGTTAATATATA
>CAIGQZ010032222.1:540240-571149 GCA_903798205.1 Danio tinwini
TAGCCCTTTTAAAAGTACTCAAGAGTAGTAAGTAGTGAGTATTACACTGGAAAAGGTTGATGCATTTACTGTACATGTAATTTGTGCATGTGTGTGTGTAAACGTAACATTCTGTAGTGCATTTAGTGATTGTTTAAGGCCATTTCGGTCATCATACAGTAAACATTCGTCACCTTCTCATCAGTGACATTCAGTCTAAACAGTCTCTGGGTCATTGCATGTCTTCTTGGACACTTTTAATGCTTCCAAACAGTTTGCTGCATGTCTTAAGGTAGATCAATATGATGCGATTTACTTTCTATGGGCGATTTGATTGGACGGAAATCACAGGACTGATTTTTCTAATCCCCATAGACAGGAAATAATAAAGTAGTGACTGCAGGTTGAGGGAAAGTAGTGGAGTAAAAGTACTGATACTGCACTTAAAATGTACTCAAGGAAAAGTAAAAGTACACATTTTTAAAACTACTCAGTAAATTACAATTCCTGAGAAAAACTACTTAATTACAGTAGTTTGAGTATTTGTAATTTGTTACTTTACACCACTGCAATTAAGTCCATAAAATAACAGAAAATGTACTGTATGTATTTTTATGAAAACTCCATTATAAAGTCAAATCAAGCTCATTTAGTCAAATCATGAAGCTGTTTCTACAGTGGCCGAGAGAGCTTAACACGCTGCAATTTAAGAAAGCACATGCAATTACAAAAAAACCACCAGAAAATTAAGAAAAGATCTTCATTGATTTGACAGCATATGTGCTGCAAATCTTACAACACAAACAAATATAGAAATCGCGCTGCATTTTCTCACAACACATGCAAATAGCACTGAACACAACGGAAATGTTTCAAGGGGACCTAAAAACGTGACGGACTTGGCTAGGATTTGCTTGTTGTGCCTTGACCAGGAGTGTCACTAGAACCCATTTACTGGGGCACATGCCCCAGTAAAAATATCCAGTGCCTCAGTAAATACTTTGAGATTCGATTTACTTTATATGCAAGTGTATTTATTAAGAGTGGTAATCCCAGAATAAAGACAATATTCTCTATGTGCAACCGAACTGGTGAAAGAAATATTTTAATCAAAAAACAAACTGACACATGTGCGCAGAAAACCATACACGCGCCTCACGCACTGCTCCTGCTTGATGATAACGCGCGCTGCTCTGCTCCCGGATTGAGTCCCGGTTGTGAACATGCATGCCAAAAAATATGTGCTGCTCATGTTTTGTGAAACTAGCGTAGCAGCCTTTTATGCAGCGTTATTCTCTATTTCCACCTGGGGATACTCATCCCGAGACCCCCAGAGATTATGCAGTGCCACTGATGCAATCCAAGACCTGTGAAGAGATGATCCCAAAGTTCCACAATTCTGGACCAGGCCGTTTCCTGAGTAGCAGCTGTGGTGGTCATGGAGGAGTGGAGAGCATGCGTCTGACTCCGGTGACCTCCATAGGCAGCCGAGTCTTCCGGCACCTAGACTGCAGCTCTGCACAAGATGTTTGGCCATAGGAGAAATTGTTGTGCCCAAATGAACCTGGTTGCTCTCAAGGTTTTTATCCTTCACTTACACCAATTGGTGAAGTTTTTTCCTAGCCGCTGTTGCCACTGGCTTGCATGGTTCGGGACTTGCGCAACGATGGATTACTCTTCAGTGTTTGGACTCTCAGCAGTGAATATTAAATCACACTGACCTGAAATGAACTGAACTAAACTGAACTGAACTTAAACTATGAACTTAAACTGACACTTTCAATTCACTATAATCTTCTATGTGAAGCTGCTTTGACACAATCCACATTGTCAAAGCGCTATACAAATAAAGATTAATTTAATTGAATTGAATATGCAGAGGTGTCGGCGCGCAGTGAGTTTTGCGACAAAATCGACAAAGCTAAAGTTTAAATAATGTGATGGTGATCTTATTTAGACTAAGCAAGGTAGATTTTTTTGTATGAAGCTAAAAGGAGGGATGAGTGAGGGAGGTAAGACTTAATAAGCCTTTTTCTTGGCCATGTGTCAAGTCTAAGACAGCAGATAATTTTAAAACATCTTTTTTGTATTCTATAGTATTGTCTATAGAATTTCATTTAATATTCATGCAAAAGATTTGTTCAATGATCAGTGTCCCAGCTCAGCTTATGTCTAGCAACGCCCCTGGCCCTGACTATTGCTCAGTGAAGTTGTAGGTGATCTTTGAAAGTTGAGTATTTTGTTTATTGTAACATACACAATTCCCTTGTCTTTTGTATATTATTATCCTCAATAACCATAAATATCTGGGTCCGTCACATATTTGGCTCCTCTTGAAGCATTTCCATTGTGTTCTGTGCTACTTGCATGTGTTGTAAGAAAATACAGAGCATATTCCTAATGTTTTTGCATTGTGAGAAAATGCAGCACGTTTTCTTTACTTGTTTGCGATGTGAGAATTTTGGGGTCATATTGAGAAAATGGTGGTCAGTGTTGCCAGATACACTTAAATTTTTCCAGGCCAAACTGTCCAAAACCCTCCCAAATGCACAAAACATACCTAAAAACTAAAAATGATTGCTATCCCATGTTTCGCGCTAGAGAATTCATAAATGGGAGTGAAGCGACGCAACTTACGAGGGTAGGTCACGTGATCATGACAAAATGGCAGATGTAGTAGGTACGAGTTCCATTCATACTGCTCACATTAATACTGTATAGAACGTACTTTTCTAACGGCTGAGTAGTACGTTTAAATACAAATGCAGTACATACTGAGTAGTAGGCGCTTTTGGACACAGCCCATAACCTAAATAGTCGTATCCGTCAAGTTTTTTGGGTCCCTTTGAAAGATTTCCATTGTGTTCTGTGCTATTTGCATGTGTTGTGGGGAAATACAGAGCGTATTCCTAATGTGTTTGCAGAGAAAATGCAGCACATTTTATTTATTTGTTTGAGCTGTGAGAATTTGGTGGTCACAATGGGAAAATGGTGGTCAGTGTTGCCAGATATACTTGAGTGTTTTCAGGCCAAACTGTCCAAAACCCTTCCAAATGCACAAAAAACCCTAAAAATGGTTACAAATGCTTGTATTTTGTTAAATATTGAACAAAAAAGGCACATTAAAAAGATTCAAACTGATCCTTATGCTGTCAAACCGATGAAATGCTTTCTTTAAAGGCAGCATCATCTCTCAGCCACCGTATGTTTCTCATCAATGCTCCTTTACTTACCCAGCATGCCCTTGTCTGCATTGGACAGGCACATGTCTTTCTCAGCACTGGGCAGGGCGAAACTCACTACAAAGCACTCCACACCATCAGCCATCAGGGCCAAACCTAGCACCGTGAAGAGGGTCCATTGGAAGCGTCCGTGACCGCAGTCCTCCATGATGCTTTCATACTGATCTGGCAATGTTTCCTCTTCCACCTCTGCTGCCATCCTGGCCTTCATCCGGGCCTCCCTTCGTGCTGCTCTCCGCGCCTCCTTGATCTCATCTGGATGTGGGACGCCCTGGTACTCTCCCTCATACATCTGATCATCCTCATCGTGGCCTTCGGTGGCATCACTAGCAGCATCATCATCCTCCTGGCGTGGATAGTCTGTTTGATAGGGGTAAGTGTATTCTCCTCCCTCTCCATATGTTGGATATGCTTCTCCCTGCTGGTTTATATTGTTTTGGTAAGGGTCATCCATTTTGGCTTGAACTGTGTTATTCTTATTTTGTAGACCAAAAAAAGGCTAAATTACCATAATCCTCAGAAAACTCAAGAGCGTTTGGTGACAGATCCAAATCCAAGATGGTCTATTGATATTAAATGCACCTCAGTTAAATTAAGGCCTCAGTGTTTTTGATGACAATGAACTAGTTCCCTTTGGTTGGTTCTGCACAAGGCCACATTGCACCTGAAAGAAAAAGAAAATGAGTTAGAAAATCTTAACTCACTCACTATAATTTTGGCGTAGTCCCTAATTTATCAGGGGTTGCCACAGTAGAATGAACCAACAATTACTCTGACATATGTGTTATGCGACTGTCCAGCAAAAACTCAGCACTGGTAAACACACACACTCTCTCATTCCCACACACACTCATACACTACGACCAATTTTGTTTACCCAATTTACCTACGTCTAAACAAAGACTATTGAAGACACAAGACGTGTCACTCGTATCGTTTTGAATGGAAAAAAGTGTAACAGTCAATATGGCGAATGAAGCTCCACCTACTAGTACAGGAACCAATCATCGATTGCTATAGACTGACGTTTCTTCGGGAAAAAGCTTAGACCAGACGCGTGCATTTTGTAATCTGTATGAAACGAATGTGAGGTACAGTCCATCCTGTCAAACGCACATCACATGTCAGCAGCAATTACTGACGCCCACAAATGTGTAAACAAGGAGTCGCTGTCATTTCAGGGGTAGATTCGCCATTTAGACCAAGTTGTGAATTACTTCTAAAGAGCAGCGCGATCTGACGAAGCATTATCCAGAGGATGATAATGTGTAAAATGGTCATGAGGTTGGTGTCGTGATCTCATTCTTTTCGAGTTGTATGCACATTATTCTTGTGCATCTTCGAGTTGTATGCACATTATTCTATAGAGTTGAATTCTATACGCTGGCGCCGACGAAGATAGTGTCGTGTCGTGCTCTGCAGTTGTCTTTGTGTTTTTGTTAGTTCGTCCTGTCTTCAGATATATTCCTACAATTAGTTTCACCAGAGACGAAATGTTGGACATTCGGACGCATACACCACCAAATATTTTCCAGATTTGGACTTATGTGATGTTTTGTTGGACATTGTAGTCGGCGGAGCTGCGCTGCTGCTCAAACGCTTTCAGACACGCAGACGAGGGAAGCGTGCAGGCGCGCTTGTGAAACTCAGACAGCGCGGGTTTCGAACCGCGTTGCCTAGCATCCATCTGGCTAATCTTCGCTCTCTACCCAACAAAACAGACAAACTCATTCTGCTCTCCCAGACAAACAAGGATTTTTCGCATTCAGCTGCTCTGTGTTTCACGGAAACCTGGCTGAATGACACCATACCGGACAACGCGCTTCACCTACCGAGCTATCAGCTGTTCAGAGCGGATCGCGACGAGGAATCGACGCGGAAATCGCGCGGTGGCGGGACGTGCTTTTACATCAACAAAAGGTGGTGTACAGATGTAACAGTTTTAAAGAAGATTTGCTGTCCAGATCTAGAAGCACTGTTTATTAACTGTAAGCCTTTCTACTGCCCGCACGAGTTCTGCTCGTTCATCCTTGTCAGTGTTTACATACCTCCACACGCGCATGCGTGCCTGGCGATACAGAAACCAGCTGATCAGATCACGGTGATAGAGCAACAACACCTGGACTCTGTTTTAATCATTCTCGGGGATTTTAACAAAGCAAAATTATCCCGTGAACTGCCAAAATATAGACAGCATGTTACATGTCCCACAAGAGACAGTAACATATTAGATCACTGCTATACCACAATAAAGGATGCATACCACTCTGTCCAACGAGCAGCTTTGGGGCACTCTGGCCACTGTTTGATTCATCTCATACCAACCTACAGGCAGAAACTGAAAACAGCCAAACCTGTATTAAGATCTGTGAAAAGATGGACTAACGAAACAGAGGGGGATCTACAAGCCTGTTTGGATCTCACAGATTGGAGTGTCTTTGAAGCTGCTGCAAACGATTTGGATGAGCTCACAAAGACTGTAACATCTTATATCAGTTTCTGTGAAGAGGTGTGCATTCCTACCAGGACACAACTCAAATACAACAATGACAAACCATGGTTCACTGTAAAACTCAGACAGCTACGTCAGGCCAAGGAGGTTGCTTACAGGAATGGGGAGAGGGCCTTGTATAAGCAGGCCAAATACACACTGGAAAAGGAGATCAGAGTCGCAAAAAGGAACTATTCTGAGAAACTAAGGAGTCAGTTCTCGTCCAGCGACTCAGCATCTGTGTGGAAAAGTTTGAAAACCATTACAAACTATAAAACACCATCCCCCAGCACTGTAGACAACCAACGACTTGCAAACGACCTGAATGAGTTTTACTGCCGGTTTGAGAAAACCCACCAAACCCACTCAGAACTGCTGTTTACACCACCATTAACACCTCCACCTCCCCCCACCTCCCCCATACCTGCACTTCAGTTCAGTGTAGATGATGTGCGCCAGGTCTTCCAGAAACAGAGGAGGAAAAAAGCTCCAGGCCCAGATCTTATAACACCAGCCTGTTTAAAGTCCTGTGCTGACCAACTGGCCCCCATCTTCACCCTGATCTTCAACAGATCACTGGAGCTGTGTGAAGTGTACTCCTGCTTCAAACGCTCCATCATCATTCCCATACCAAAGAAACCCAAACTCACAGTACTAAATGACTACAGACCGGTGGCGCTGACATCTGTGGTCATGAAGTCTTTTGAAAAACTGGTGCTGGCCCACCTGAAGGACATCACTGAACCCTCACTGGACTCTCTTCAGTTTGCCTACAGAGCAAACAGGTCTGTGGATGATGCAGTCAATATGGGACTGCATTATGTTCTGCAACACCTAGACAGACCAGGGACCTATGCGAGGATCTTGTTTGTTGACTTCAGCTCAGCTTTTAACACTATCATCCCAAAACTTCTCCTGCCCAAATTAACTGAGCTCTCCGTGCCCACCTCTGTCTGTCAGTGGATCAACAGCTTCCTAACGGACAGGCAGCAGCTGGTGAAGCTGGGAAAATTCTCATCCAGTACCCGCACAATCAGCACTGGCGCCCCCCAGGGGTGTGTCCTCTCCCCACTGCTCTTCTCCCTGTACACGAATGACTGCACTTCGAAAGACTCCTCTGTCAAGCTCCTAAAGTTTGCAGACGACACCACACTTATCGGCCTCATTCAGGGCCGTGACGAGTCTGCTTACAGACAGGAGGTTAAGGAGTTGGCTGTCTGGTGCAGTCACAACAACCTGGAGCTGAACACGCTCAAAACTGTGGAGATGATAGTGGACTTCAGGAGAAACCCCCCTGCTCTCCCCACACTGAGCATCATGGACAGCATTGTGGCAGCAGTGGAGTCATTCAGGTTCCTGGGCACCACCATCTCTCAGGACCTGAAGTGGGACACTCACATTGACTCCATTGTCAAAAAAGCTCAACAGAGGCTGTACTTTCTTCGTCAGCTGAGGAAGTTCAACCTCCCAAAGGAGCTGCTGAAACAGTTCTACACCTCCATCATTGAATCAGTCATCTGCACTTCAGTAACTGTCTGGTTTAGCTCAGCTACCAAATCCGACCTCCGAAGACTACGTCGAATAGTTCGGACTGCTGAGCGAATCATTGGTACAACCCTCCCTACTCTCCAAGAACTGTACTTGTCCAGAGCGAGCAGAAGGGCTGCTAAAATCACTCTGGACCTCTCACACCCAGCACACTGCCTCTTTGAACTTTTACCTTCTGGTCGACGCTACAGAGCACTGCGCACCAGAACAGCCCGACACAGAACCAGTTTCTTCCCTCAGGCAATCCATCTCATGAACACTTGATGATAATAATAATTGTGGAACCAACATCACTACCTGCTATAACTTTTTTTATGCACACATACACATATTTAACAGCACACTTTACATGCCAATTTGCAAATAACACCTGCACATATTATGTTGTATATAGTAATACACCTGTACATACACTTGTCAATTTTGTATATTGCATTCACTACTTTTTAAAATATATTTATTATCTGTTTTTTAGTCCTCTGTAATTCTGTTGCACTGTAGAAGCTCTGTCACGAAAACAAATTCCTTGTATGTGTGAACATACCTGGCAATAAAGCTCTTTCTGATTCTTATTAGCTCAGGCAACCTGAAAAAATGACGATTTTGTTTGATTCAGACATTTAGAAACTAAACTTATGAGACGGTTGTTGTTTAATTTTATTGGTGAGTCCAAATATGTAATGTAATCGTAAGCTTGGAAAACAGTTTCCCCATTCAAACAGAACACCCGAGCATACTGCAGAGAGGCGTTTCAAAGATGGCCGCTAAGTGAAATGACTTGCCTTAAGGGGACTTTGGTATAACGCATGCCTTTGGACTGTGGGGGAAACAAATTCCAAACTCCCCACAGACATGCCTCCTAGTTCAGCCAGGACTCTAACCAGCAACGTTGCTGTGAGGCGACAGTGCTAACCAAATCCAATTCCTTTGGCAAATATCTATTTTATTAATTCCAAATTTACTAAAATTTTTGACAATCATACTAGACTGATTAAGCTGCATTTCTGATCCACTGCAGTTCTTTGTAATTCATCTGAAAATCATACTGGAAATTAATTCATTCATTTTCTTTTCGGCTTAGTCGCTTTATTAATCAGGAGTCGCCACAGCGGAATGGACCGCCAACTTCTCCAGCATATGTTTTACACAGCGAATGCCCTTCCAGCCATAACTCAACACTGGAAAACACCCACACACTCTTGTATTCACACACATACACTACGGACAATTTAGCTTGCCCAATTCACCTATACTGCATGTCTTTGGACTTGTGGGGGAAACCAGAGCAATCGGGGAAACCCACGCGAACACACGGAGAACATGCAAACTCCACACAGATTTAAAAAAAAAAAAAAACAGAGTCTTGCTGTAAGGTGACAGCGCTACTCACTGCGCCACCGTGCCACAATATTAATAAAATTATTAAGCTAATAATATATCCATAATGCCAGGATGCGTTGTGCTTTGACTGGATATCTACAGTAAGTTATGTCATTTTAAATGCAAAGGTGACACAGCCCCAGGACTGACCAAAATGAAATCAAACTACAGAGCAATAACCAAACACTTCACAACCCGTCTTTGTCTTTGTCATGACATTGCAGGGTTTTTAATTTCGTTATTGTACTGTAGTTTTATTTTATTTTGGTCAGTCCTGTGGCTCTTTTTAGATATGCTACATAAATAAATGAACTTGATCCAAGACAACTTAACTTGTAATAAATCTGTCATAAACATGATTGTCATGAGGACATCGCAACTGCGTCATGAATATTTTTTCTGATCACTTTTCTCAGTGGGACACATATTGAATTTGTCATAACATTTTCTCAGTTATTTATTTTATTTAATGACACTATAATGACAAATTCAATTTGTACCACTAGTAAACTATTAATGATGCTGCTATAAAATTCATAACACAATTAAAATGGCCTCATGACAATCATGTTTATGACAAGTTGTCATGACAAAGACAGGCTATGATGTATTTGGTTATGTCAAATTGTCATAAGTCAAACAAAGCCACCTTTGCATTTAAAATGACATAACTGAGTGAATGAAACTTAATAACAGTTGTTATAAGCAAGCCTGCATAAAATCTCCTTAATATTCTTGATGTGTAATGTCATGATTTTTAAGGTTTCATGACAATCATATGAACACCCCTTCAAGGAAATTGTTACCATTGATTGCTGATAAATCACACTAAACTAGTAACGTTAAACTGCACAGCACTGTGCATGTCATGCTGTATGATCGATTCACAGTTAGTTGTCTGGGAATTGATACACTGATCAGATTGTTTAATTCACCAAAACAAACTAATCACTAGGCATTCACGTTACATTTGTTGCAGTTTGATTTGCTAAAAAATAGCTGACTCATTAGCCATTTGTTTTGAAATCACACTTCACTGATCGCACAACACTTCTCATTCTGTTCGAGTCACCAATTTGTATTATGCTAGAGAATCACACACTGTGCTTTATTCACCTGAGAGAAACTAAATACTGGGAATTACTTTATACTTGTTGCACACTTTGATTTGTTAAATAAGAACAGACTCATTAGTTGATCATTTTGAAATCCTACTATTGATCACACTGTTCAGTGAAGTATTGTCACTCTGTATCCAAGTTTTAGGAACAACAAATAATAACTTGACTTCAAGTTGATCATTTGGCATCAGAAGTGGCTTATATGAAAGGCAAAATGCCTCTAGATTATGCTTATTTTACCAAAATAAATTACGTTTATGCCTTGATTTTTAATGATTTATTTAGGACAGTAAGGTCTGACTTTGCTTGGACAAAAGTTTTGTCACTTAACAGAAATCATGTACAGTCTAGAATATAAAGTCATGGTGCAGTGGAAAAAGAATTAAAGGGCACCTATTTTACCCTGTTTTCAAGATTTAAGATAAGTCTTTTGTGTCTCCAGAATGTGTCAGTAAAGTTTCAGCTCAAAACACCCATTCAATTTTTTATTATACCTTTCATTTATTCATTCATTTTCTTTTCGGCTTAGTCCCTTTATTAATTCAGAATTGCCACAGCTGAATGAACCACCAACTTATCCAGCACATTTTTACGCAGCAGATGCGCTTCCAGCCGCAACCCATCTCTGGGAAGTATTATACCTTTCATAAGTTTCTATTTTATAGCTCTGAGCAGCAGGTAGCGGTTTTTGTGTACTGCGCCTTTAAGGCTAGTCCTTCACGTTCACCGTTTCCACATGCCTGTCAGCGTGCCTTAAACTTCTCCCTTGGCTGCTTCAGACAACAGACAGACACAAAGGAAGAAGATCTCACATAATGTTTGAGAGAAATACTACTGTAAGACCTTTACCAATGAGTATTTGATGCATTTGTTGTGGAGTTGCAAAGATTAGTCACACACAATGTCGTTACAAACAGCATTATTAGAGTGTACACTGGTCACTGATTGATGCCAGCAGAAAACGAAGACTAGAATTGTACTAAACTACCAAGCAGACACACAACGTCATAAGATGTTGATATTAGGTTAGATTTAGGTTGTGATGTCGGGTGACCAAAATTCAATGTACGTTATTTTGATCTACTTTAACGACGTCAAATGACATTGATTTTTAGTTGTTTTTAGGTTGCGTTTGTAAGTGACCAAAATCCAACATCGAGCCAACATCTTAAGCTATTCATGCATTCATTTTCTTTTCAGCTTAGTCCCTTTATTAATCTAGGGTCACCACAGTGGAATAAACCACCAACTTATTCAGCGTATGTTTTACGCAGAGGATGCCCTTCCAGCTGCAACCCATCACTGGGAAACATCCATACTCCCTCATTCACACACATACACCACGGACAATTTACCTTACTCAATTCACCTATTCCATATGTTTATGGACTTGTGGGGGAAACCGGAGCACCCGGAGAAAACTCATGCCAACACGAGGAGAACATGCAAACTCCACATAGAAACGCCAACTGACCCAGCCAAGGCTTGAACCAGCAACCTTCTTGCTGTGAGGCAAACGTGCTACCCACTGCGCCACCGTGCAGCCCCTATCTTAAGCCAATTGACGTCAAATACTGACATTTATTCGTCAAGTATGGCAACCAAAATCCAATGGTAACGCCCACACAACGGCAAGCTATGACATCATTAGGCGTTGATATTTGGTTGTTTTTAGGTTGTGTTGGAAAGTGACCAAAATGCAACATCTGTCCAACGTTGGATACTGACATTGGCTTCTGACGTCAGCCTGATTTTCATTTTCAAGTTCAACCAAATTGCAACGTCCCTTGACATTGTGGTACAATGTCAATCTGACATCATGTTGACGTCCTGTGCCTGCTGGGTAGTCTCTCTATGCTTTATTCACTAAAAACAATTGTATCTCCATAATTGGACTGGTTAAAGCACTGATGTTAGACCAGTTTGACATGTATATGACAGACAGTGGTGAAAAGAGTACTGAAAAATCATACTTAAGTAAAAGTACCATTACTTGCCTAAAAATGTAGTGCAAGTAGAGTAAACGTGTCTGTTGTGAATATTACTCAAAGTAGGAGTAAAAAGTAGACCTTTTAAAAGTACTCAAGAGTTATGAGTATTACGCTGTGTAAAGCTGATGCATTTACATTTAATTTGTGGATGTGTGTAAACGTAACATTCTGTAGTGCATTTAGTTATTGCCCAGCGGGCACATAGTATCATAAGATGTTATTATTAGGTTAGATTTAGGTTGTGATGTCAGGTAACCAAAACTCAATGTCTAGCCAGCATTAATTTCCAAACAAAATGCAATGTTCCCATGACGTTGGGGTACAACTTCAATCTGACGTCATGTTGACGTCTTGTGCCTGCTGGGTGTTTAAGGCCATTTCAGTCATCATATAGTAAACATCCATATTTTTTTTGTTATGACATGCATCTAAACCATGTTGTCAACATTGTCAACATTGGGATGTGAAAATAAGGGATATGCCCACCAGAATAAGGGATTCCCCCAACGCCTTTAAATAACAGGTGTCTTTAAAAATGCAAACATCTAACGTTATATAAAAAAGCATTCGATTGCTTTCCTAACTTTTTTTTGCTCATTTAGGACAAAATTTATTGTGTTAAAAAAACCCCCACCAAAATCGATATTTTTATTATTAATTATGTGTATATGTCTGTTTAAACACGCACCCAAAACCCAGACTTTCGCTCCGTTTCAAATCGCGTGTACAGAATCTGTTTGGGAAACAGCCTCTATTTATCACTATGGAGCGCTGACATTCATGCACCGCTATTTGACTGTTTTGAGGATTGCATATGAAGAGGAGACGGCACCTGTAATAAAAGGAAAGGAAATCCCGCCATTTTTATATTTATTTTAAAGTGTTTTCATGCCTAAGCAAAGCGAAAGCACAGAACAGACTCACATTTAAGAGCAAAGGGCGGCCCCTGGTGGTTTGACGGTATGGGTTGCGTATAGGGAGGCTCTGCTCTTTAATGTTTATTGCCAAACTTCAGAGAAAGACTGAAAATATGGGAGAAATATGGGAAAATACCTTTACGGGATGATAGCGGGATAGAACTGTAAAATACGGGAGAATCCCGGGAAAAACGGGAGGGTTAAAAACAGTCTCTGGGTCAATAAGTGTAAAGATTTTGAACATCTTCTTGGACACTTTTAATGCTTCCAAACAGTTTGCTGCAATTAAAAATTGCACATTTCTTAAGGTAGTTCATTATAATGCGATTTACCTCTTTATTTCTATGTGCGATTTTTCTAATCCCTATAGACAAGAAAAATAATTACTGCAGGTTGATGGAAAGTAGGAGTAAAAGTACTGATATTGCACAAAAAATGTACTCAAGTTAAAGTAAAAGTACACATTTTTTAAAACCACTTAGTAAATTACATTTTCTGAGAAAAACTACTCAAGTACAGTAATTTGAGTATTTGTAATTTGTTATTTTACACCACTGGTGACAGACTTCTGTAGTATGAAATATGGTATTTGTTCTTTGTACATCGGAGCCTATAGCTCTTTTCATTCGATGCTGTGAACCAGACTTATGCACAAAACTGGAATATTGCATAAATCATTTTCACGGTCAATTAATCAAGGTCCTATAATGCAATTCATAACCACAAACAAACAAAAACACATGTGAATCACAAAATGAGGAAACTGTTAATAAAAGGATATTTTCTTTTACTGTGTTGAGTGTCCAAATGTAATTAGCAAAGATTTAAGATGCTCTTCTGCATGTGAGATGTTGATAACTGTTTTTTATTAAGAGCTGTCAATGAGATGTTTACAAACACTGGCTACATTCATTACTGTAACTTCCTCTCTTCTCGTGCTTTCATGAGAGTGTCTGATACAAGACAATAATCCTGCATTCTCATTGGTCAAGACTGGAACTCATTATAAGCTCCCTACTTATCCAGCCCAAGCCATTTGATCTGACCATGCCAGAGACGGAACATCCTGAACATTGCATGCCTAAACAATGCATTTGTACATTCATCATAGACTGATATTAGGAATGCAATGAAAACAAAATAAAGTGCATTTAATGAGCATACAGGTAGTGTAGGCAAATACGCAGTAATTATTTTTGTAAAACACGTTTTCATGAAAAAATAGGGTAACACTTTAGTTTAGGTCACAATTTGTCTAGTAACAAACATTTAACTAACACTACTAGCTTAATAAACTACTAAGTGGTTGCTTATTAATAGTTATAAGGTAATTATAAGGTAATAGTTGGGTTTAGGTTTCAGGTAGGATTAGGGATGTAGAATAAGAATATAGTTTATAACTGCTAATAAACAGTTAATATCTTAATTATAGGCAGGTAATAAGACAGTAGTTAATAGCATGAATTGTGACCTAAACTAAAGTGGTACAAAAAATATTTATATTTATATTTATGGAGTTTGAAGTTTGATGTTTGAGAAATTATAAGCAGTCACTTTAGCAGTTTTTTCTCCTTTTTTAACTGAATTGTACCTTAAATATGTTCTATGCTATAGCAAAAATGAAGAAAAATAACTCTTGATAATATAGAAATAGCATAATAGTGATTTATCTTTATCATTGTCTTCATTTAGTGCTATTTATTTTATATAAATTTATTAATACTATTTTATTCTCCATGACTTGTCTGACTTTTTGGGACATTTTCAATAAATAAGGGTGTCACACCAAAAGACAACAACACTTAACAATTTTACGGCGGTCCAAAAAATTTAATATGTGAACAATTCTGAGTCAAAAACGTAAAATGTGCTCGCCGCAGGTTTCACGTGAGGCTTCAGTCACATGATCCTTCAACTAATTCAAGTTTTTACTGGAATTTTACACACCAGGCATGTCCTGATTTTGCAGAGTTAGACACACTCTAAAAATGCCGGGTTTTTAAAGCCCAAATTGGGTAAAAATGAACTACAAAAAAACGTTGTTAGTCCTGGAACATCAAAATGTTATCCAAACCTAATCTCTAACCAGCCTGACCTCACAAAGAAATGTATTTTACATTTGTCAGTTTAGTGGCTAATTTGTACAAATACATACAAGGTCAGTCGTAAGAAAAAATGTACCATTTTTAAAAGGAGGCATGGCACCAAACCTAAACCCCACCGCCATTGGGGGATGAGGACATAAATTTGGCCACTAATAAATAGTTATAATATATCATGTGTTGCTCTAAACCAAAACCTGGCCCTAACTGTAAGTTATAACTAAAAACATATATTATGAAATAATATAGGTTCATAACAATGATGCAGAAGCACATAACACTAATTGCAAGCCTGAACTTAATCCAAACATAATCCATAAACATCTCTGATTTGTTGATCAGAATGTTGGCGATTTATTCCGCTGTGGCGACTCCTAATAAATAAGATATTAAGCTGAAGGAAAATGAATGAATCAATGGATCAGAATGTATAATTCTGGAATCAATATAGACGTTAATCTAATGTTGCATCTGGTAAAAAAACTTGGTTTTCAGTGATAAAATGTGTCACATTTCTATATTTTTTTGCAAATATGTGGGTGAAAAAACAATATTGCCATATGCTAAAATAGCTACTTGTAAAATTAGACTTATTGATGATTTTGCGGTCACACTTGGGTTTCACACAATCGATTTATGTTGGGACAACATGAAGGAATCAAGTAACTTATTAGTTTTTACAAATGTAGTGGATTGAACATAAAACAACTAAGTTGCCCCCCCCCCCCCCCCCCAAAAAAAAAGCATTCAAGAACTGTGTAGTTTAAGCTCATTTTAGTAATAAGTATTAAGTAATAAGTAGTTTGAAACAACAGCAAATGTCATTTTTTGTGTAAGAGAGTTTTGACATTTGACTCAAAAATGTAAAAAAAAACAACAACAACAAAAGGTCCATTTGAAGACAAATAAATGTTAAACCATTTACTGCATTTAAAATTATCCTAATGCTATAACTCTCTGCAGCTACAGTAGCTCACTGCAACTCTCACATGGTCGCCCACTGAAGCTAAGCAAGGCTGCGTACCTCAGTACCTGCATGGGAGACCACATGGGAAAGCTAGGTTTCCTATGCCTGAAGGGATGTTAATGAGGCCAGCAAGGGGCACTCAACCTGTGGTCTATGTGGGTTCTAACGCCCCTGTATAGTGAAGGGGACTCTACTGCTCAGTGAACCGAGGTCTTAAAAAAAATCCCAAATTTGCCCACTGGCCTCTGTCCAACCATCCATATATCTTAATTGGCTTCATCACTCTGTCTCCTCTTCACCAATCAGCTGGTGTGTGGTGTGCAATATGGCTGCTGTTGCTTCATACAGGTGGATGAGGAGATTCCCCCCAATGTGTAAAGAGCTTTGAGTGTCTAGAAAAGCGCAATATAAATGTAAGGAATTATCATATACGTTTTTGTCATGTGTGAGAGTGAAAATGCAATGTCACGTTGCAAAAACCCAGACACATCCATATGCACCGGATCAAAACGTACAAGTACTATAAAGACAGTCTGCTTTTCTTGTTTCTCTGAACGTGTGCCATATTTCCTCCTGCTTTCCAAGTGAGAGCTATGCTTTAATCCAGCTTAAAATCCAGATGAATTTTATTCATTCCCAGAAGGCCAGATTAAAGGGTGACGAACATGTCTCTTTATTAAATAATCAAATTGCACAAGTTTAAGAGCAAAGCAGATCCATAGATTGGATTGGTTTGCAAAAGGCAAATGTAAGTGCTTTAACTGAGCATTTTTGAGCACACAACAAAACTCATTCTTCCCCCAAACAAGCCAAATATTAAAAGCAGTTGAAAAAGGGATTACTGAGCGAACACATAGTATCCCGTCTCGACCTGCTCGTCCTGATCTGATGGCTGCAGATGGCCGTTACGTAACTTCAGACTTATGCTGTGACAAAATAAGCTAAAGCAAACGGCCTTGCAAAATGCAATACGTTAGGGGCTGTATTACCCATTAAGGGATTAGATTATGATAGTCATCCATTTATAACATTCAGAATGCCTCGAAAACCTGGTCCAAACATACATGTCATAACACAACATTAAATTACATTAAATTAAATTATAAGTAAAAGATGTGAAATGTGAACAGCTTGCTTCCCATAACATGCTATTCTTGATCTAAATTTAATAATGCATGCTTCTAAACTAAAAGCAATAAATTCATTTCGACACATCCTGTTAGTCAGTTGATATGCCCATGTATGGCAGAAAGTGCACATGCTCTGGGCGGGGCTTTGGGGATGTCACTGCCGGGTGGAGACGGAGACGGAGGGCAAGTCTGAAGGGCACGTTTGCTTAAGCATGTCACCTGTAAAACTATTGAGAAGCCTATAGATGTTTACACTATATCAAGATATTTAATTTGAACTCTTAAATGTATGCATATTATAATCATTTGTTGTCATTATTTAGCATTATACACCTTATTCAAACAGCAGGTGAATTGATAAAAATAATTTGAATTATATTCCATACTATTCTGGATGCATTATATGCATCTTCATTCCTTAAAATACTCTTCACTAGTACATAATGACAGTAATGTAGTTATCAGGATCGTATTTTCTAGTTCTCATTATACTTTTGTTCTTGCGTTGTTATTTTATGCTATATCAGATTGCAAGAAAACACATTTTAGGCGCTATTTTTATCCTATTGTGTGTAATGTCACTGGAGGACAGAAAGGACCCACAATGTCAATGGTTAAAAGTCAATAATAACTGGTTGTAAATAATGAAAGGCAACAAGTCATGATGTACAGTGGAGCTTTTCCATCAGCTTTATAGATCTGCAAATTACTAATAAACACTAAACAGCCGCTTTGCTAAGTGTAAATCTAATCTCTGCATATGATTTGGACTCTTGTGATCTATACTGATGTGCTCAGTTTGTCAGTTGAAGCGCTACAGATATTTCAAGTTGAATGTGAAGTGTTGACCAAATGCAGTCATCTACAGTATCAGGCATAATGTATAAGCAATGGCAAAGCAGTTTTAAAATAGCTAAACATTTGAGTTAAATCGAAGGAACTTACCAGAATTATAGTTCCTGTATGTAGTGTTTTGCTGATATAAATTAAAATCCAAAGGAAAATCCTGGCAGAGTTTCAGAAGGCAAGCCCTACATGTCACCTTAACAGGAGGCTGTTGGGCAGACCAGAGGATTATGGGTCGACCTCATAATCAGCGCCTCCGGCTCATCCAGATGGAATCTCCCTACGCTTGATGCTGTCAGACTAAATGGTAGAGTCCAGTTTAAAGAACACAGGCTGCCACAATTATCCAAACCTGAATGTTAGGGTGGAATCTGCGCACCCTAACATCTGTGCATCTTTGTGACCCTAAACCCTGGTGTCGTTTTTTGGAAATTACCCAGCAAGCATTTTTTTTGTTTTTAAAAGATGTCTTATAGACGTCTAAACATAATCGTCTTGGCTAAAACAAGGCTAAATTTGGGCTGTCAGTGAAAATCTATAGACGTCCAAGAATAGGCCAAACTAGTCGTCAAATAAACAGAAATGAATGACTACACATATAAAGTCTGTCTAATCTGTCTATTTGACCACTAGTCTAGTTTTGGGCTATTCTTAGATGTCTGTTAGATTTTCACTGAACAGACCAAGTTTAGCCTTGTTTTAGCCAAACTGTCCACATTTAGATGTCTGTTAGATGTCTATTAAACACAAAATTGTTTGCTGGGTAAGATTTATGCATTTTCTGAAAGCTGAATAAATAAGGTTCCTGTTAATTGATACTTTGTTGTTAGGATATGACAATATTTGGCTGTGATACAAGATCTGGAATCTGAGGGTTCAAAAAAATCTAAACACTGAGAAAATTGCCTTTAATGTTTATCAGGGGTCGCCACAGCGGAATGAACTGCCAATTATTCCAGCATATGTTTTTACGCAGCAGACGCCCTTTCAGCCACAACTCAGTACTGGGAAACACCTATACACTCTTGCATTCACACACACACTCATACAACATGGTCAATTTAGTTCATCCAATTCACTTATAGCGCATGTCTTTGGACTGTGAGGGAAACCAGAGCACCCGTAGGAAACCCACGACAACACGGGGAGAACATGCAAACTCCACACAGAAATACGAACTGGCCCAGCTGGGACTGGAACCAGCAACCTTCTTGCTGTGAGGCGACTGTACTACCCACTGAGCCACCGTGCCATATTCCTAATCAAAAATTGGATTTTGATATATTTACAGTGTGACATTTACAAAATGTCTTCATGGACCATGATCTTTACTTGATATTCTAATGATGCATGAAGGAAACATAAATAATTTTGGCACATACAAAAACAACTTAAGACTGGTCACATTTAGTACAATTAAGTATTTTAAGTAACTTAAATATATATTTTCAGTAAAAAAAATATTAGGTAAAAAAATTAACTATCTTCGCAGTATCTCCAAAAAACTATACCTGCAAAAATTAAGTAAATACATAATCCAATTGGGATTTAAAACTCTCACACTGCTCTTATTATAGTCCCAAATGACTTGCTTTCATCATCCAATTGTGGTCACATTTCTCTTAGTTCACATCTTATTTATTTGACCTTTTTTAATTTGTTGAGCTAATGAGGTGTCAGTTTTCCACACATTCGTTTTGGCGTACCGCAGGGCTCTGTATTTAGACCATTGCTTTTCCCCCTGTACAAGCTACTGTTCAAATATATCTTTAGGAAACATTAAGTTTATGCTTACACATCTATATATTCCTAAATATATTGCTAAACCTAAACTAAAAACAACAAGAACGGGTTGTGCTTTTTGATAGTAATCTGTCTTTTTAAAAGCTACTTTTCTTGCATTTGTAAAACTGTAGTTAATTCATGCATTCATAACCTCAAGGTTCAAATACTGTAGCTATGCATACTATCTATTAATGCTAAATAATCACCAGGAATTTATATTAAATGAGAAAATATTAAGACATTTTGACAATCATTTAGATAAAGCACAGGTTATAGCCTACAGTGAAGTAAAACTTTGCCTCAAAGTCTAGTATTTTTAGAATTTAGATTTTTATTTCCATAAATAGAAGGATCTTGACATCACTTCCTTCTCAAAGTGACATTAATGACACATTATGGCTTAACAAGCTACAGTAAAATACTAATTTCCGGCCAGGCTCAGAGTTAGTTTGTTCAACCTGCTATGGGAAGGAGTTACCGTGGGTACATGTCTTGTACACAGTAAATCTGCCTAATCCCACAGCCAGTAATTCTGCTGCAAAGAGGATTAGCTCCACCCTAACAGAACCATTGGCTATTTTTAGATCACATATTCCCTGTGTTTTGTCCACTTGCTCCACCTTTTTTACTTTCTCCACCCACCAATGCATTGCAGTTGCACCCTGCCAAAAGACTCACATTATCTTCACGGATTCTTAGTTTAATATGGCTGTTATCAAACATTGCTAGGTGGCAGACCATTTAAACAGTTAAAATATGCAGACCATTTTATACATTTAATACCCTGTCTTGATTAATTAGCTTTTTTGTAATGTCATTGATTAAATGACTGCTATTTTTCAGTAGCAACTGACTGTTCAGATACGTTTGCCTAAACTTGATAACTTGTAATTAAAAAAATATATTTATTTAATTGAATGCTTTTTAAAAACTTTTTATCTCATTAGATTTAATATTTAATTAGTAAATCACAGATATTACAGGTTTATTTAGCTAGAATGCCCCCTTTTTCGTTAATAACTCTCTATGAGCCAATTATTTTATAACTTCTTAACCCCTTACCTGTCACCATCCCGATAGCCGGACACTTAAGTTTACTTCACTATATCCTAATCAAATCCTATAGGGTATATGCAGAGGTATGCTAAAGGACTTTTAATTTGTCAGTAACCTGGGTTAAGCGCTTCCGGTGAACTGTGTGCCATTACAAAATCAGAGCATTTAAAGTCTGTTTTCTTTAAAAATCAGCAATCTCCACTGGCTGAGTGATATCCGATATAAAGTGGGTCTCAGATTGTACAAGAAGCTCTGCATTAAATTACATTTTTCTCTGCCAAGTCTTTAAAATATGAACATTTATTTTTACCCCAGTATATTCTGGAGCTTCTGCAATAGCCTGCCGATCCTGACGTGCACGTGTGAGTAAACGGCTTTTTGTCTCGTTTTACGCTTGAGCAACTAAATGAATATCAAAGTCTATTTAACTGATTGTATTTTAATTGCATTACAACATCAATGGTGTAAAAGGAACCGTATAAAATGGAAAAAAGCCACATTAACCATTCACCTGAAGTTTATCAGTATGGGAAGAAACACTAGCTCTGCATATACCCTATTCTAATCATGACAAACTATATACTGTTGCAAAGGTCTAAGGGCATACTCACACTATGTACAGTTGCCTTGAACCATGCCAAAGCACGCTTGTCCCTCCTCCCGTCTCCCCCTACGGCCTGCACTCACATTACATTCGGGCCTGGGCACGCTTACGTTATCGATGGTGCGCTGTTCAGTAAGCGCTCTCTCTCAACACAGTGGGGATTTCTTTAGTCGTTTAAGTCGTTTGATATGCGGTGACACAGTCAAATATTTTGCCGAACAGGGGTGCATTTCCCAAAACCATCGTTAGCCAACTAAGGTCGCAAGTTCCAACGTTACAAACATAGTTCATTGATTTACCGTTTCCCAAATCCATCGTTCCAACGAACATTCGCAAACTGCGTTGCAAACTTGAGCACTTGAAACTACACCTCTGGAGCTGTAGTTAGAAACATAGCTCCTGGCTGTGTGCTATTCTGACTTATCCCCCCTATGCCCTATTTTTTTAGAACATTCTAACATTCAAAGTTGGAATTATTAAAAATCTGAAACCATTAAGGTAATCTCTCTTAGATGTAATTTGCTTTCAAAGTATTTTTACAGTTCAGTTTTAGTGATCTTCATGTTTAAAATTTCGCTCCCTTTGCAGTGCACTTTGAAAACATTGATATCATTTTGAACACAGCCTCATGGCGAAAGCTATAGGTGAGCTATTATTTAAAAGTGGAATTTATGTTACGTCTCCAAAGCTTGTGAAAATAAAAAAACATAGCATACGTTAATTCTTTTATTTTATAGTGGGTTATTTATTAAGTATCTGTACTGTATATGACATGGGCCTTTTGGTTAGAACTTTCTCCTGTGGTTTGCATGTGTCAAATTGTAGTAGACTTTAAAAAATAAAATAAAATAAACAATATCCTACTTAATAATAATAATAATCATCATCATTAATATTATTATTAAAGTAAATATATTTATAATAAATAGCCCCATTATTTATTTATTTATATAATTTATTTATGATATTAGAATAGTGTTAGCTTTTGTAAGTGATTTTATGTTTTAGAATAGAATATGTAATGTTCAAATTCTTAATAATATTAGTAAAGCAAACAATCTTTTCCTTGGCTCTCGACGAAGGCGGTCGCACTTTCTCCCTCTCCGTCCCATATCTTCCCTGGCTGGCTCTAGTCTCTGAACTAGTCTCTGAACGCGATTGACACTATCTTCTTGACGAGAGGTTTGGGCTCGGGAGAGCCCACTTGTCCTGCCGGGACGTTTGCAGCTGGATACGTGATGGACTGGTGGGAGAAGTGGCGCATTGTGTGCCTGGCTGCTCTGTCTCTGAAGGATATTGAAGATATCTACCTATTCGGAACTTTGATAACAGGGTTTCTGCTGATGGGCTTATGCAAGGCCCTGGGGTATCGATGATTGATGAAAGCGGTCAGTGCTGCTCAAAACCCCACCAAGCTGGCCGGCTTGATTAAAACTATAGTGGGCAGATATGCTGCTAATCAGACTGCTGTATTAGACCGCAAATTGGAAAACATTGGGGTGCAATTAGCTGCTTTGCAACAAGATTTGTCCAGGACTGGAGACCAGTGACGGACATTAAATATCTTCCCACTGTTTTTCCAGCCAGACGGCCTCGGCTGGAGAAAAACAACTTCTCCCGGATAGCAAGATAAAGGAGACGCTCTGAAATTCCTGCTCCCCTTTCAAGGACACCTGTTGGACTCTACAGGCTTACACACACACACACATACACAGCTACAGATAGACTTTCACTACCTAACCCTTCATCCCACGCCTTCGTGTGCTTTCATCCACTGGAGGGGGTAGGCGGGTCTGTGACCAGCGCCTCTATGGCTGCAGGAATCGATGGCTGCTCGCCCTTGCCGGACTATATCCACATCCCCTTTCCCATCCCCTGTTGCGATGTATGTCAATGTCTATGTGTTTATGTGCTTGACTGCCGGCCGGGGCTTTTTTTTTCTCCCTGATCTCACACTGCTCTAACTCAAGAGCAAGGTGAGAGGGAGTTTTTTCGCCTCTCTTTCCTAAATTGTATCTTACTTCCTTTTTCTAAATGCTACCTCCCGTTGACCTGTCTTCCCCTGAAATGTGATGTTTGTGTATGGTCGGGGGGTCCAATTTCACTATATGTCAGTGTTTGTGAATACATGGAGGTATATGTGACAAATAAAGGCCTTGATTAAAGAGATTTGCTAAATATATTACATATATTTGAATTAATATGAAAAACGAGTGCATGTTTTTACCAAAACAATATAATTCATATTTATATAATTTCATATTTCTCAAAACATACACAGAAATAGGGGCGCTGGTGTCAAAGCTGAAAGCTGAACGCTTGTTTTTTGAGATATCAACTTCATTCATTTATTTTCCTTCAATATAGTCCCTTTATTCATCAGGGGTTGCCACAGCGGAATGAACCGCCAACTTATCCGGCATACTGTATGTTTTACACAGCGGATGCCCTTCCAGCTGCAACCCAGTACTGGGAAACATCCATACAGAACTCATTTACACACATACACTAAGGCCAATTTAGTTTACTCAGTTCACCTACAGTATAGCGCATGTCTTTGGACTGCGGGGGAAACCGGAGCAACCAGAGGAAACTCACGCCAACATGGGGAGAACATGCAAACTCCATAAGGTAAATGATTGCTATCTGACTGTTTAACTGATCACTGACTACGTTTACATGGACATCAGTAATTAAATTATTTGCTTTAATCAAATTAAGAGAATAATAAGACTAAAGTGTTTAGGCTACATGAGTTGCTTTTTGAGTGTTTCCTTCATGATCCTGTTTTACATGTTATAGCACATAATTCGATTAATGTCATTGCGTCACCGCACTATCCACATTTCCTCCAGAGTTTCATGTAATTTCGGGTGTTTAATTTTTAATTTGTCGACTTTAACTGCAGTTTGACACTTTTACATTTCATTTACGAACATTTCATGCAAGCCACTGTGACAAACGAGATATTGGATGCAACTATGAACTGCTGGAAAAGTTGTTTTAATGGAAGTTCATAAAGCATGCTGAATGGAAGAAAAAAAAAACTCTGCATTTCATGATTCAGGTGTCTGTGGTCTGCACTGACTCGGTAGGTGCAAAGAATGTCAATCAGCCGTCCGTGTGTGTGTGTGTGTGTGTGTGTGTGGGGACTACCCTGTCGCAAAAAGCGGCTTAAAGTCCTACATGATGGTAATAGTTTGATTCAGGTGTTTACATGTATGTACTGCACTTCAATAATGCGACTAAAATAAGCATACTCCACATGTCTTAATTCGATTTCTCTTTAGTTCGATTTTGACCTTAATCTGATTAAATTAATCAAAAATCGCTGTTTACATGGTAGACTCTTAATCAGAGTATTGTCTTAATCGCATTGAAATCGAATTATTGGTGTCCATGTAAACGTAGTCACTGTAATATATTTAATGTATTTTTAACATTTTATTTAGTTCTATAAATAGCCCTAATGGCATTTTCTACAATTTGATCATATGTAACATAGTTTAGCATGTGTCAATGATTATGTGAAAATATACAGTTGAAGTCATAATTATTTTAATTTGTTTTACATGCTCAAATATTTTCCCAAATGATGTTTATTAGAGCAAGGAATTTTTTCACAGTATTTCCTATAATGTTTTTTCTTCTGGAGAAAGTCTTATTTGGTTTATTTTGGCTAGAATAAAAGCAGTTTTAATTTTTTTTTATCATTTTAAGGTCAATATTATTAGCCAGCTTAAGCAATATTTTTTGATTGTCTACAGAACAAACCACTGTTATAAAATGAGTTGCCTAATTACCCTAACTTGCCTAATTAACCCAGTTAAGTCTTTAAATGTAAATTTAAGCTGTATAGAAGTGTCTTGAAAAATATCTAATCAAATATTATTTACTGTCATCATGGCAAAGATAAAATAAATCAGTTATTAGAAATTAAATATTAAAACTATTATGTCTAGAAATATGTTAAAAAATCTTCTTTCTGTTAAACAGAAATTAGGAAAAAGTATAAAAGAATTTAAATTGAACAGGAGAGTTAATAATTAAGAACTTGACTGTATAGGGGTATATATATAACATAATTTATATTTTAAGTCAGTAGAAGTCAGTCATACTGGGTCAGTCTTCATCTGTCCGTCTTGTTTTCCAGAGTTCTGGAAGTGTAATCCCACGGTATTAAAGGGAAAGGAGGTGGGAAGTAAAGAAGGTAAAGGGTCACAACCAATCTGACCCAATCAAAACCTCACAAGCTCTGAAGGTTCAAGCGTGAGCAAAGTTCCAGTCACCTGACAGATGGACAGATTTATTATCTCATCCGTGTAAAGGTTTTACTATAGTAAATATAATACATTGCGGTGCTTCTTAATTATTTTGTATCTGGTAAAACCTTGTAGCTTTAAGTCTCAAATCTAGACAATAAAAGAGAGAGTCGCCATCTAGTGTCTCTTTGTGAAAGGGTAATGGAATTGAAGAATAGATTATAATTCCTTTTAAGACATTTAGTTAACAATATAATTAAATGCAAAATTACATATGAAAGTGTATTGACAATGCGGATATAAAAAATTGAGAAAAACAAATCTAATTATTATAAAAAACTTATATTATTGCTTAAATACATATATTGTTTAAAGAAATTAGTGCTTGAATATTTTTTTTTGTCAGTAAGGACAAATCAAACTGACCAAAAGTGACAGTGTATATTAAGTATATACACACTCACCGGTCACTTTATTAGGTACACCTGTCCAACTGCTCAATGACGCAAATTTCTAATCAGCCAATAAAATGGCAGCAAGTCAATGCATTTAGGCATGTAGACATGGTCAAGACAATCTGCTGCAGTTTAAACCGAGCATCAGTATGGGGAAGAAAGGTGATTTAAGTGACTTTGAATGTGTTGAATGTGGCATGGTTGTTGGTGCCAGACGGGCTGGTCTGAATATTTCAGAAACTGCTGATCTACTGGGATTTTAACGCACAACCATCTATAGGGTTTACAGAGAATGGGCAGAAAAAGAGAAAATATCCAGTGAGCGGCAGTTCTGTGGGCAAAAAAATGCCTTGTTTATACTTAGGTCAGAGGAGAATGGCCAGACTGGTTACAGCTGATACCCAAAAAACCACTCGTTACAACTGAGGTATGTAGAAGAGCATCTCTGAATGCACAACACATCGAACCTTGAGGCAGATGGGCTACAGCAACAGAAGACCACACCGGGTGCCACTTCTGTCAGCTAAGAACAGGAAACTGAGGCTACGATTAGCATGGGCTCACCAAAATTGGACAATAGAAGACTGGAAAAACGCTGCCGGGTCTGATGAGTCTCGATTTGTGCTGCGACATTTGGATGGTATGGTCAGAATGGCGTCAACAACATGAAAGCATGGATCCATCCTGTCTTGGATCGACGTTTCAGGCTGGTGGTGGTGTAATAGGGTGAAGGATATTTTCTTGGCACACTTTGGGCCCATTAGTACCAATAGTATCAATGCCACAGCTGAATATTGTTGCTGACCATGTCCATCTCTTTGTGCCCATCTTCTGTTTGCTACTTCCAGCAGGATAATGCGCCATGTTATAAAGCGTGAATCATCTTAGACTGGTTTCTTGACCATGACAATGAGTTCACTGTACTCAAATGGCCTCCACAGTCACCATATCTCAATCCAATAAAGCACCTTTAGGATTTAGGACAAATCTGCATCATGTCAATATAGACCAAAATCTCTGAGGAATATTTCCAGTACCTTGCTGAATCTATGCTACGAAGGATTAAGGCAGTTCTGAAGGCAAAAGAGGGTCCAACCTGGTACTGGTAAGGTGTACCTAATAAAGTGGCCAGTGAGTGTATATACAGTAAATACAAAAGTTGATGTTTTTATTTACAAGCTATGTTTTATTTATAAGCTAATTATAAGAAACTTGGAAATCGAGGGTGCGTGACGTCATTAGCATGAATACATAGCACATGTCGTGTCTCACTAGTTAAAATCGTTAATTTGTCTGGATTTGAACATTCTTTGAAACATTTAGGATAATGAAAGAACACAAGTCAGCAAAATATATAAAACTGTTCTAGTGTCTCACATATTGTGCATCTAATAACAAGCAAGCCAAAAAGTAGCCTAATTAGTTAGGCCCAATAGGGAGAATTCATCCCTGTAGACTAAAGTGTTATTCTAAATAGTGAATACTTTTTTTTTTAGTTTTGGCTGAACTATCCCTTTAAAAACTCAATAGTGCCACAGTCCATAATCCAATGAGAATGTAGCCTATAAAACATAACATATTTGACCCATTCAACACTTCCCAAACTTTCAGAAATCTAACAGGCCATCCCTTGGCTTCTACAGTACATTCTCCTCCTTCAATCCTTCAACACAAGACCGCTTTTGTGACAGGACAAAGCATTGAACAAAGCCACCAATGTACTTTATTGTGTCCGGCTTGTTTTCCAGCTCTCTTCTTCGGCAGATATTGAAATTCACTTCACGTTTTCTGCTAGTCTGACTATCCCAAATCTGTCTAAGAGCAGTTCAGCTCACTGGGACACAGGGAGAAGAGGCTTTTCTTTCAGCGTTTCCTTTATTTATCTAACACTTTAAGACTTTCTGGAGACGCTGGATCATTATTCAGAGACCTCTGAACTTACATTCACAACAAACAACAGAGAGACTCACAATAAATGTGGTCGATTTGGAGATGTTATTTGTTTTAAAAGGGTTAATAGTGTCAGACGAAGGCACACTTTTCAGTTGTTTGTTATTGTTTTATGCAAAGAAGGGTCAATGAATTTCTTGAATGTGGGTCAAATAAGAGGCGTCACACTTTGGGGCTTGAATCAAATTTACACACTCAGAAATAATGGTACAATATCTGTCACTGGAGCAGTACCTTTTTTAAATTTGTACCATACGGGTGAACATCAGTACATTAGGGTCCACATTTGTACTTTTTCGGTCATTAATTTTCCTTCGGATTAGTCCCTTATTTATCCGGGGTCACCACAGTGGAATAAACCTCCAACTATTCCGTTATGTTTTACGCAGGATGCCTTTCCTGCTGCAACCCAGTACTAGGAAACACCCATACACACTCACATCCTCACACATTCATACACTACGGCCAGTTTTGTTTACCCAATTCACCTATAGCGTATGTCTTTGGACTGTGGGGGGAAACCGGACCACCCAGAGGAAACCCACGCAAACATGGGGAGAACATGCTAACTCCACACAGAAACACCAACTGACTCAGTCGGGACTCGAAGCAGTGACCTTCTTGCTATGAGGGGACAGTGTTAACCACTGAGCCACCCACATTTGTACTTCTTAGGTATTATTTTGTACCTTTAAGGACCCTTGAGGAACAAAAATATACCTTTTAAAAGGTACTGCCCCAGTGACAGATTTTGCACCTTTTATTCTGATAGTGTATGCTGGGTTTCCCCCACAAGTCTAAAGACATGCGCTATAGGTGAATTGGGTGGGCTAAATTGTCCGTAGTGTATGTGTGTGAATGAGTGTGTATGGATGTTTCCCAGTGATGGGTTGCAGCTGGAAGGGCATCCGCTGCGTAAAACATACAGTATACTGAATAAGTTGGTGGTTCATTCCGCTGTGGCGACCCCAGAATAATAAAGGGACTAAGCCGAAAAGAAAATAAATAAATGAATGAATGAATGAATATCTTCCTGGCCAGGATAATGAAATAATTCAAATTAATGAACATTTAAAATAACTATGTATATAGATAAACACACTACATAATATAAACACAATTCATAATATCATAAGTGTACACATTCACTACAGAAACTCTAGAAACGTTTTAAAATAAATAGATAAATAAATATACACAATTAATTAGTGAATTAATAAATAAGGCAACATAACGTTAACTTGTTGCTAGCTACTTTTGACTTTTTACAAACTTTTCGAATATTTCTGCAGTATTGATACTGACAGACCGCAAAAAAACAACAACATATTCTTTACAACACTCTATTTTTTTATTTATAAAGATTTCCTTTTCTTTGGATGGTCTGAAATGAATTTGTTTCCTATTTGAAATGCAGTCTACTTACTTGTCGATAGAGGGCGGAATAACCAGCTGTAAAACACCTGCTGATGACAGCTCTGACTGAAAATACAGAATATGAACATCCTTAAACAACAGAGTAGCATTGCTCTCAGTTAATTTACCTGTATTAGAAATCAGGCTTTTGATGACATTTTTCAAGCAGAGATGCACGTCAAACCTTTATTATTAACATTTTTTCACAGGGGATTTCAGTTGGCGTGGCTTGTATCTATGTACGATGTCTAATATAATGTTTTTTTAATATCTGATATTTTTTTTATTATTAGATTAACCGTACAATAAAGTTAATCAATCTAATTTTTAATTTGTAAATTATCAAAACCGTTTCTGATGAAATTCAGAGACAGCGCTGTCACGTGATACCTGATAGTTTTCTAAGCGCTGGTTAAGGTGGACCAACGACAATCGTTTGATTATAGAATCCGGCGTTTAATTGTGTGACACTTAAACGCTAATGGAACAAATATCGTTTTGTTTGTCAGGCGCTATTCTTTAAATAAATAGTAGATACGCATAGTAAATATATGTAGTAAATGAACTTCTGTATTGAGGAAAATACGACTAAAGATTTCAATGCATCCTACGGGTGTGTTCGCTGGACCACGACTTGGAAGTGAAAAAAACTGATGGCAAGTTTTTGGTCATCAGCAGTTGCCTCCCACTGGTTAAACACCACGGTTAATATGTTTCCTCAAAGCGTTTCATCATGAAACATGGATTTCATCTGATCCGTTTTCAGTTTATCTGTGTCCGCATGCGTCTCAAAGGGAAACTACGGTAGACGTGTTTAGTTTAAGGTAAGTTGAGTGACTTATTTTATGCGTACTTGGAGAAATATGGAGAAACGTGCTTGACAGATAATGTTTGCTTATTTGGAATTATTATTATGGTCCTGCTTTTCACAACAAAGCAGGGCTTATGTCCCCACATGTTCTCTTTTTAGACGGCTTGTTATATTTAAGGAAATTAAATTTGCCCCTTAAATCATCTCGTTAAAAAGCCAACAGTTGCACAAACCGACACTATGCAAAGACACTATACAAGAAATACTCAGATTTGTGTTTTATTTTCCATTAGCAACACTTATTTAAATCTTTGTTTATTTATTTTATTAATTATATAAATAAATTGTATTTATTATTGCTTAATTAAATGATGAGCCACTGTAAGATTTGTTTCAAACTTTAAGGTCTTGCGTAAGTTAAATCAGCTCTGCTTTTACGTTTTACTCCTATATTTTAAATTTTCACTCATACAACATGTTGTCGCTTTATAGTAATTTAACTTGAAATATAAACATCTGACTTCATTTCTTTAATTAATACATTTATTTTTTTAATAAATTACAAGCCACTGTGAGATTTATTTCAAAATTGAGGGTGTTGCGTAAGTTAAATCAGTTCTTCTTTTGCGTTTTACTCCTATATTTTTTTACACATACAATTTTCAGATGTTTCCACATTTTAGTAATTTAATTGACATACACATCTGACTTAATTTTTTTTCTATAATGAATTTTTATTTTCAGAAGCATTAAAGTGATAGTTCAGCCAAAAACTCACCCTTAAGTGGTTCTAAATCTTTATAAGTTTGTTGTCCCCTGTTTAAAAAAAAAAAAAAAAAAAAAAAAAAAAAAAAAA
>CAIGQZ010032222.1:576149-604647 GCA_903798205.1 Danio tinwini
AAAACATGTCAGGCTAAATAATTTAAATAATCCATTAACTTCTACTGTCTTCATTAGTTTCAAAAACACAGATTTCTTTACAACTTGAATCTCTTTGGAGATCTTTCTTTTCTTTGGATATATAGTAAAGGAGCTGCACTGTTCAGGTCTATAGCATGCTGGATATTGGTTTATAACTGATTTGTTGTTTAAATGTTTGCTGAATTGTGGGTTTGCCAGTAGCTTTTGATGTGGATGCTTCAAATCAATTGTCTTTGACAACAAAACAGCAACAACTTATGCCGAGTTCAGACAGCATGATTTTAGCCCTGATTTTGACTCGCGACAGGTTTTGAAAAATCGCAGACAAATGCCTGAAATCACAGTCAAATCAATGCTCGTGCACGCGAGTGACAATCACACAGTATGAATCAGGGACGCGTTATGAGAGAATCGCCGATGAGTAGGCCCACACGGAATCTGTGCGCGCATATTTCTGCAGATTTTTAGCCCATCGTTAATTCTGTTTATTTACTTGAGTAAATGTGTGTAAATCTGAATTTATTCCGTTTTTAAATTACACATATTTTACATATTAATGTTTTAGTTATGAGACTCCCAAAATAATTCAGCAGAAATCCGCAGATTTTTACCAAAATTCTCAGCAGAAATTGCAAAAAACGTCCGCAGATTCCGTCTGGCCCTACCGATGAGTCGCAGATGCCCATGAGATATTTGGCATGCTAAGTATCTTGAGCCGTTGGTGATGGAAAATCCTACTGTGTGAATGTGTTCTGACTGAAAATAACATCCGCAATCACCTACAGCCAATGAGAGAGTAGCATCCACTAGTGTGGTTACCTGCAACGCCAGCGGGAGGCTGGGGGAGAAGCTAAAATCGCTCATTTTCAGTTAATTTGGACCCAAGAAATGGAGGAAAAACTAGTGTAAAATTGGCATGAGCGCTGTCTGTTTGACGTGTCATCTGATCAATATCACAATCAGGTCGAAAAGTAAAAAAAAGTTGAGAAGAGACTGTTAATTCTCTTCAAAAGCCAGGTGAGCAACACAAGTTTCTAAAGCTAAAGCCTTCTGTTTCCATTATGTAGTTAATAACGAAAGATATATTACATGATCTATATTACGTGACCTCGCGTTGTTTCCATGTCACTTACCGCGTTTGTTTGGCTGTAAGACGTAGTTTGGACAAGTTGTCTGTGATTCTTCCTATTTTAAAGTCATGCAGTATGAACTCTCCTGTCGCCGGTCCATCCTACAGTGTAAACACAGCACCGACAGAACACTAGCCCAGATAGTCATGCAGTGTGAAAACATCCGTGACACAACTACTTTGAAAATCATGCAGTCTGAACTCTGCATTATGTCGACTTCAGACTGCACGATTTTCAAAGAAGTCACAGATGTTTTCACACTGCATGACTATCTGGGGTAGCAATTCGTCACTGCTTTGTTTACACTGTAAGATGGATCGGTGACATGGGGTTTGACGAAAACTACATCTCACAACCAAACACACACGAGAAGTAACATAGAAACAACGCAAGGTCACGTAGAATATCTTTAGTTATTAACTACATAATGAGAAAGAAGCTTTAGTGGGCTAGAAAATTTAGTTATTTTGCTCACCTTGCTTTGAAGGAAATTAGCAATTTCTCTTCATTTTTCTCTTTTTTCGACCCGGTTGTGATATTGCTCAGATGACACGTCAAACAGACATAGGTTCCAAATTTACACTAGTTTTTCCAATTCTTGGGTCCAAATAGACTAAAAAGAAACACTTTCAACGTCTCCCCCAACCTCCCACTAGCCTGCAGATACCCATACTAGTGGATGCTGCTTTCTAATTGGCTGTAGGTAATCGGCAATGTTTTTTTCAATCAGAACACATTTCACACGGCACGATTTGAATCGCCGACAGATCCAGATATTTTGCATGCCAAATATCTCACGGGTGTCGGCGATACTCTCAGATCGCCTCATTGATAGTTTACACTGTGTGATTGTTACTCGCATGCCCAAGCACCGATTTGCCTGTGATTTCAGGCATTTGTCTGATTTCTTAAAACTTGTCGCGAGTCAAAATGGGGGCTTAACTCGTGCAGTCTGAACTCAGCATTACATAGAGTACACCTTGAAACCGTGTAACAGAAAATTTTTTCGAGTTTAAAACTGCGGTAAATCTTGAAACCAGTTATCGTCCCATGCCTACAAACCAATGATCAAATATAATATTTTAGCCTAGGATTACTGCAATATATTAGGATTTCCCAAATGTGTCTCAGACAAATTAATTGTGGCTGAATGTGCAGGGATTTATGGAGCACAAAGAAGAGTGTTGTGGAAATCTGCAGTAACTCAATAAGCTTTATTTCAGTCTTTATACTTATATTTTAGGGTTAAGTGTGATGTGGTTTTCCAGCTGTAACTCTTATCTCATAGACAAAAACATTGGCATTCGTGCTTTGAAGTGTCAATCATTGTTGCTATGGAAATTCAAACAAAACAATTAGTTAAACATCAAGTTCCACCTCTACACCATTCAGCTGAGACCCTCCTCCAGAACACACACACTCACTCACTCAAGCATTACTAATGTTGCTCTCTGGGGAATTCTAGAGACCACAAACAGTTACAAATTCACAGCAGCTTTTGAACTACAGGAAACCACTTTAAAACGTGCATGGATCAGAAGGTGTGGTCTTTTCAGGTCAGAGTAATAAAACAAGCTTTAGGTCTCAAATAACATTTGATAATACTTGATATCCACACCCAGAAGGACATATATATTTATACATATTGTTGAATATTGCACTAATGATCAAATTTCGTGCTATTTTATTCACATTTTATTTTCAGTATTTATTTGACTATCTACTTGTTAAGTCGTGTCGTATGGAATACTGTTTCCAGGTCCAAGCCGCTACTCATTTGAATTGAAAAAATATTCGTTTATGGCCCTTTTTAGTCGTATCACACACTAAAGTGAAGAATTTTTTTGTACTTAAACTTCATTGTGTTTTTAGTAAACATGGTTATAAACAATGGTAATGGCAGAATTCCTCAACATTGACTTGGTTCAATGTGTATTGCATGGTTGATAACAATAGGAAACAAATTAAAAATGACAAATTATATATATGTATGCACAAACAAACACGCATATATGAATATATGCATACAGAAACCTGTAAATAAGTATAAAAAGGAGAAAAAAAACAACAACTATATACATAATGTCAGAGAAGTACATAAATGAAAAAAAACACCTACTAAAATTATTGTAAAATGGATCAAACAGAAAGAAAAGATAGTTTTTGTTGTCTTAAGGCATCTTTATCATTTCTCCTACGTTGTTAAATTAAATCACTTATGTTTCAATAATGGAGATCAAATTGTCATATATTTGGTTCCAATGAAGAATTGTTGAAATCTTTGCTCTGTTAATTAAAAGATCACGAAACACCAAAACACATTTTTTGAGCTGTTGACAGTCATATATGTGTCTCACGCTGCTATAAACACTATTAGGACACATATACTTCACAAAAAAGTGAAAATTGGTTGTTTTTGAGTTATTTTAAGGAAATTCGTTCTTCCTGTTTGAAACAAATTTTTGAAGCTGCGTCACGGCGATTAGATACTTGTGTGTAGTCCAGCGTGGAGACTGAATGTCTGTACCTGTGAGTACATCATGACGTCTCTGAGTGTGCGGCATTAATTCATGAGAATAGGCATGGGGTGATAACCGTTTTCAAGGTACACGGTTTCAAGGTTTGGAAAAGTTAAGGTTTTTATACCGCCAAAATTTTTTCTAAGGTATGTGTAAGATTTACATTTTTTTTTACTTTTTTTTAACAACAGCATCTCCAGCAGAAAAGATATCCAAAGATGCCATTTTTAATTGTAAATAAATCTGTGTTTTTGAAACAAATAAAGAGAGCAGACGTCAATGATTCATTTTCATTATTTGGCCTGGCACGTTTACTGCTCCAAAATATTATAAATGTTTCTCAAAATAAAATATATTGTGTTCAAAGGGGGAAAAACTTTAAGTTTTTTTTACACAGACATTTAAAAAGAATATATTTTAGAGCAGTAATCACAGTACCGTGAAACCGTGATATTTTTACTCAAGGTTATCATACCGTCAGAATCTTATACCGGCCCATGCCGAGAAAGACTTGGTTCAAACCAAGTTAATAGCTTCAAAGACTGTTTTACCTGTTACAGTGTTCAGACGACAGAGAGACGCCACAATGTGTTGCCAAAATAAGTGCAAGAACGAGAATTTGGAGACATGGGTCGTCAGTGTTGCATTTATTATTGTGCTGCGTTTATTATGTGCTGCAACAAAGATTTTGTTTTCATTTTCCCTCTATGAGAGCGCAGCTGGACTCACGTGTGGATTACAGTGCACGCGACACACGACAGAAATGCGTTTGTAAGGAACATTTTTACCCGAGAGCTTTTCGCATCTGGAAATGATGAAATGCGGATTTGCCGCTTGTCTTCTTTTAAAAAAGACACGGTTCCAGTTTGTATTGATTGTCCTGTGTCTACAGATTTGGTAAGTGTGTTTGAGATCAGTGCCTTTTGTTTGTTCATTCAGATGGCAAACTTGGTTCGTATCGTCAGCAGTACTCTTTCAGTTTTTAAAGACATACCATAGTCAAAATTATTTAGTTACTAAGTTTACAGTATGTTAATATCACTGCAATATTATAGTACAATATTATAGACTGAAATATATCCGCTGTAAATGCTGCTCTCCAAATGTAAACATGTAAACGCCACAATCAAACTATTACTGTCGTGTAGAATTTTCGCCGCATTTTGTGACAGGATAGTCTATACACAGACGGCTTTCTGGCGCTACCTACCAAGTGCATCTAAGTTACAGAGAAATGCTGAGGATTTTTTTCCGCCCTGCGGTATTAAACATTACATTAAAACTTCACTCTTTAGCAATTCCTCGCATGTAATATCTCGTTTGTCATGGGGGACATGCAGGAAATGTTCTGAATAAAAAGTAAAAGTGCCAAACTACAGTTAAAGTCGACAAATTAATAATTTGGCAAATAATCGATTACTGATGTCCATGTAAACACAGTCACTGTCTTTCTCCCCTGCGTCGGTGTGTTTATTTTGCCTGTGAAAATCAGCGCATGCCCAAAACTCCTATCTTTGCAAATCCTTCCCTCTTTCCCTCCCCGACACTCCCACTCTCCCAGAGCTGGACACGCCCACTTTCCTGACTTTTTCCAAACTAGAGGTGTGAAAACACCCTGCTGAGACAGGGGGGTTCTTTAAGGCAGTGGTTTGGTAAAGTCGAACAATATCTATAAAATAGTATAACAAAAAAAAGTTCATTTATGATTCAAAGTCAGGCTTACTAAAGAATCATCATTTAATAGGAAAAGGCAAGGTTCAGGATGAATGGTTATTTCCAAAATTTGCGACAAGATGGTGGAGACGTTAATCCAAAAATTGTAGATTGGGAGACATTCCCAGAAAACATGAAAAAAGCTACCCAACGCCCCAGTGTTATATTTAACACAAACAGGTGAAGATAAATTTTATTCTATAACGTTTTAGAGGTCTATAATAAATTCTATGAACTACATTGTAGTTTATCAATTGGTGGGCAGGATTTTTAGATGAAACTGAAATGTCTTGCCAAATTAAATCCCAATCAAAGCTGTGATTCTGTGCTCCAAGTTCTCTGTCCCAAATCACAGTGATACCAAGACCTCCACATTTCTCTTTTATAAGGTTGCCATAGATAAGAGAGACCTTGATAGATTTCCCCCTAAAGGTCCAGGACAACAGTCTCTGGACTTGCTGCATCACAAATACCAAAATTTTACCTATTCATGAAAAATGTATCACTTTCTGGCCATCGGATATTAAGCATGGATATCTACATCTATATATCTATATCTATCTATCTATCTATCTATCTATCTATCTATCTATCTATCTATCTATCTATCTATCTATCTATCTATCTATCTATCTATCTATCTATCTATCTATATATATATTGCGATTATGATTTTCGAAAGTATTACATCGCTTTGTAAACGTTTATTATTACCATTTGATGAGTCTATCCATTCAGTTTGATATAGCGATTGGGCCCGGAAGCCACTTCGCGTGATGTCACACTTAACAAGCGGATTGCATTACTTCATATGCAGGCAGAAAAAGCTGTTTTATTTTCAGGTTAAGCTGTATTTATTCAAACTAAACATGTTTATACAGGCTGATCTTGCCAAGTGCTTTCTAAGGATGTAAATACGAAGCCTTTCCTGATAGTGTGGCCATGATCAGGTGTCACAGTAAGGGATACCAGTATTAAATGTCACTATTGAGTGTTACTGTTCCATGTGCTTGAACACTGTCACACCACAACAAAAACCGTGCTAATTACCCAATACCGTACATCTTTTAGAGCACTGTGCTCACATTTTTACATAGAGTTGTGAAGAGACTGCATTAAACCTATGGATTTTTTTCCTGCTTTATGCATTGTCAAATAGCACAGCCCTACATATATCCTGCTAAAAGTGGCTATCAGTGGATTATATACACTGTTGTAAAGGGATGGTTCAGCAACAATACTCTAGTACACTATAAGAAGAAATGGTTCTAAACTACCACATTAAGGTTTTTTAATAGCTGAAGCCCTCTTGGTGCTATATAGAAGTTTCCATAAAGAACTATATATGATCTTAAAGAAATGTTTAATGATATATCATTTTAAGAAATATTAGATTTAATATTAGACTCAGTGGTTAGCACTGTCGCCTCGCAGCAAGAAGGTTGCTGGTTTGAGTCCTGGGTGGGCTAGTTGGCATTTCTGTGTGGAGTTTGCACGTTCTTCCCTTGTTTGCTTGGGTTTCCTCCAGGTGCTCTGGTTTACCCTACAATCCAGTGAATTGAAAACTAAATTGGCCAAAGTATATGTGTGTGTGTGTGAATGTGAGAGAGTGTATGGGTGTTTTTCTAGTGCAGTGTGGTGTCTGGAAGGGCATCCGTTGCGTAAAACATATGCTGGAATAGTTGGCGGTTCATTCCACTGTGGCGACCCCTGATGAATTAAAAATAAGCCGAAGGAAAATGAATGAATGAATGAATGAATGTCAGTTGCTGAGGCTGATTGACATCTCAATTTTTGAGCTCAGCACAATAAATTTTCAAATCGAGGATGACCCGAAGACCAAAAAATATGATTAATATGAATATATGAAGAATATGACGCTATATATTAAGTCTCTGGTAGCTTTTTTATAAATAAATATTAAGTTTTTTTTAAACTGAAACAAAGGCCCAATTCCAATTATATTTTTTCCAGTTATTTTTAAAGGGGTTTTCACTTTTAGTAATAAGACAGTGGAGATTTGCAGACAGAAAGGTGTGGGGAGCAGAGATGGGGAAAGGATCTGCAAAAGACCATGATCCGGGAATTGAACTTGGGTCATCGCGAGCATCTTGGTGCTATGTGTCGACGCACTAGGCAGTTGGTGCTATTGTCGCTAAATAATTATATTTTCAGATGTGAAAGTATATTGTGGGACTACTACACAGGAGTTATTATCATAAATTAGAAATAGCAAAATTTAACTTTTTTTTTTTAGTTTTAAAAAAGCATGACCGTACAGTGATTCCCACAAGTTTGAAATATATACTAGCAGTGGTAGCCGGATAGAAACACATCCTTTACCCACGGCACATAAATGGTTAAATACATGTGACACAAAAATTAATGTGATTTTTAACAATACTTTTATACTGTTATGTGCCGTGTTTTTTTAATGGGTTGAAGATTTAAAAAAGACTGTTGAAATAAAAAAAAAGAAATCCACTATTTCTCTTATTTTTATGCTATTTAGGAGCCATCTGCACACAACTGCTCTCTCTCTCTCTCTCTTTCTCTCTCTCTCTCCCTTTTTCTGTCAAGTTAAGGTTGCTTTATTAGCTTGACATTAAGTACAGTATAGATATATACATGTATAAAATATATATAACAAATATAGATGTGTATAAAATATGCAATATATCAATATCATCAAAGTAATAACATATACAGCAAATGAACTAAATTACAGGAAAATGAATAAAAACAGACAATATCTCTAAACAGGAGTGTATAAAAGTGTATATTATATAAATAAGGCAGATGAGTTGATTTGACTGTTTCTAATGATGTACATATATTTTGCTGCCAGTTTAGATGTTATTTCGTCCTCTCTGAGTATACAGTAAAGTTTTTTTGTAATCGATTAGATTAAAGAATCTATTATTTACTTTTTCTCTCAGTCTTGCGGCTGTGCGCTGTGGAGCCAAGCGGAAAATAGTCTTTAATAAAAGAGTAATGCAAAAACTTTAGAAAGCGAAGACAAAAGTCAACTCCCGGACATTTTAGGAGATTTAGAAACACCGGCCGGAGTCACCAGATACATTTTTAAGGCAAGTGTTGTTGACAGTTCTCGCGTGCATGGGTCAAAGGAAGATTTTCCACTGGTTAATCGCACGCGAATGTTTGGTTATTTTTGGCGGATACAAATAAAGTGTAAAACAATGTTAATATTAGTATAAAAAAAACTGTCATCAAATATACTAGGCCGGCCGTTAATATACCTAGGCCCAAGTAGTCTACAGTACTGTATGTGTGGGAAGCACTGCCGTAAAACAAGACCGGCGTTATGAATGTATTAAAACATGCTTGTTTGTTGTAAAAAAAATTCCTAATAATGGCAAAAAGTTATAATTTGTGCATCTCCTGACTGGCATATGCAACCATGTTCCGTTGTAGCTGGTGTATTCTGGGAGATTTTTGTACCCCTTGGTTTCTAGTGCACCAACCTGATTTCACCAAGTAGGACATGTTCCTGGATTAACATCTATGTTGGTTCTGGAACAACATTCCAATCAGCCAATCAGAATGAAGAGGTCTGTTTACAGTTTCTGTAAAGTTTAGGCTTATGGTTAAGTTTATGCACTTCTACATAATTGTTATACAACTATTACTTTTCTCTGATTTTGGGAATAATTTAGTTATATTTGGGTATAGGGGAATAGGTATGGATTATATTTTCCAACAAAAATTATGTTCCAGGACCAACATAGATGATAATCCAGGATTGCAACGTTCTTGGCAAAACCATGACGTGTGTTTCTAGTGTGGTCCTGGAAAATCTTAGCTATCTAGACCTTCCCCTTAGCCCTGCGCCTTCAAGCTAGAGAGAATTGGGGCACCAAGGTAAAAAGAAGGCCTAAGGGGTAGAATTGGGATTGGGCCTAATACTTTCTTTAGCTATTTTTTTTTTACTGTAGGAGTAGCCTAGAGTGTGTTTGGGTAAACCACCCCAAACTCTACTTCAGCCAATGGTCTTTATATTGTATATATATTAATTGTGTGTATATAATTACTACATAATCAGGCTTAATGGATTTGAAAATAAACTAATATAGAGTAAGAATTCATTATATCACTTGGCAGAGGTGGAAAAAAAGGCAAACAAAAAGCAGCTGATTTCTCAGCAGCCATATTTTAGACTTGTGTTAAATAAATCTTCACACCTGAGGCACTAATGCAGCCCAGGTTATTTCTACACTTCCAAGACTAATAGCCAAACATGTTATTGCCTGTTTGAAACATTGACTTTACTTGCCACGCCAAAAAGTGCAGAGAAAAACCACACAATGCTGATAAATGTGAGGTTTATGCAAACTCCTGTTCGGGCCTCCTTTCAGTGCCTTGACACATGCTAATTATCTCTTAATTCATATAAACTGGCCCAAGTATTAGGTCAGATCAAATCGTTTCAGTTTGTCATTTTCTGCAGACGTTTTCGAAAAAAGCCCTCAAAAGACATTAATTGCAGGGTCCTCATGGATGATCATGTGTTCAAGTCCTTTGCTTGAGGGCAAAATATGCTGAGTTTTTCTGAGCAATTTTCTAGCTCAAGCTTTGGATTTGACTACCAATGTTTGCAGAATATTTGCACTGTACTATTGAAAAAAAATTGCATATTTGATAAAAAAACTCTGGAAATTTTCAGCAGAAATATTCACAAAATTGTTTGCAATTTAAAATTATTTTTCTGTTTTCTATTGTTCATACTTTGACTCTGGACCACAAAACCTTGAAGTCTTGTGTCGCACTGGTATATTTTTGACTATAGGCAGAAATACATTAGGTCAGAATTATTATTATTATTTTTTGTTTGTGTTATGGCAAAAATCATTAGAATATTAAATAAAAATAATGTTCCATGAATATATTTTGTAAATTTCTTGCTATAAATATATCAAAACTCTTGACATTTAGACAAATTAAACAATTGTTTTAACCCTAGTGTATTGTTCAAATTGACTACCCTTTCGTTATGTTGGTGGTTTTTGAAAACTTGACACTAAACAATCATGCATTTTTGGTTGTTGGTGGTTTTCCCTGTTGGAAAGAGGTCAAATTTGCAAAATTTCATCAGTTGGCACCATTAACCCTTTACATAGGCCTCTACAAAACTGTCTTTTATATGGATTTCTATAGGGTATAACAACAAATTATAGTGTGCGTATGCACTTATTATGTTTGCTGTGTTCTTAGAGCTGAAGTGCTTAATTAGATTTTATTTCAGACATATCAAGGTAAGTGCCCAAATCTCTTTCTTGCACATGACGCACACACACACACACACACACACACACACACACACACACACACACACACACACACACACACACACACACACACACACACACACACACACACACTATACTCCATTTTAACTCCATAGTAAAATCAGAAACTAAGCTTTTATTTCCACTACAACTGATTCAAAAATGACAAATTGACCCCTTCCCAACAGGGAAAACCACCAACACTCAAGAATACCTATTAATATGGTGTCATGGCTTTGTGATTAAAAAATGTCATTATATCGGAAGTCAATGTGGCAAAAACAGTCCCTAACTTAACATAAGGGTAGTAAAGTTTATTTTTTTTTTTTTATTTAAAACTAAAATATGTGTCAAAATATGATTTGTCACCAGAAATCATTCCATTTGCTGAAACACAGAGGAAGTTCTGAATCTGCTTACTGAATTAATTAAATAACAAGTTGTGGCCAAATTAAGGCTCAAAAGCATCCCCAACAGCACTCAATGGACAACTCAGATTCCAGATTTTCACCTGGTTCTATTTCAGCAAAATATCGTCGTAGTATAACAAAACCTACAGTTTAAAGAAGGATCTGTTGCAATGCTTTTTAAATATAGCTCATGTTAAAATTATATATTTTTTCCATTATTTCACATATTTACATATTTCACACGCACACATTTTGAAGTTAATTTGCTCACGGTGAAAGTCTTTTTATTACATTTTTGTTGAGGTATTTATTTTTATGCTTCTAATGAAATAACATTCAAACCCCTAGTAGCATTCAAATTAGAGGCTAGTCAGAGCTACATTTTTAGATCGTGATTTTTAGTTGATCCACAACATTAAGAAAATATTTTCAGTGAACAAACCATCATAAAAACTCATAATACTATTGATGAGACAATCATGATTAGCCTGTTTAATTTCCTTTGCGCATCTCTGTGTGTGTGCGCTGCTATATCAGTTCAGTATGTTCACGGTTACATAACTGCCCCCTGCTCATCATGTCCAGCTTGTGTTAGACCATTTTGTGTGGTACTGCGCAACACTGCAGCATTGCGTGTGGTCACGTTCATTCGCTCGCGCATTCTCATTGGCCAAATCTGTACATCATTGCAAAGCTTATTTATTCAAAGTTCAGGTGTCTCATTTATAAATGTGGCACATGCACAAAACGAGTGTGGAAATATGCGTATGCCACTTCCTACACAAAAGATTAATAACAACAAACTTGATGGGAGAATGTACCAAGTGAACATATTAAACTTAATAATTGACTTAAAGGGGAAATGAAGCACTCAGTCAAGTTTACATTATTTTGTACACTGGATTTCACGTTAATAAAAATAAATTAAACAAACTCAATTAATGTAACCATTTAGAAGAAAACGGCATGTTTTACTATAGCTTTTAGACCAAGGGCGCCGCCATCTTGGAATAGCGCTGTGTCTGACGTCACGGGGTTGGTTTCGTTCCCTCAGCTGAACAGTAGAAGTAAAGGACTGAACACGAAGACTGCAAAGCCTAATTTAACCCAATGCCTGAAGATGTGAATGTGGAGCTGGTGCAAATACAACTATCAAATGTGTGTCTAATAGAACCAATTTTCTTTTTTTTCCCTTTTAATTACGGATCATTTGATGTGCTTTGGTCTACTCTCTGTATTACGCTGCCTGACTGCCTGTCTGGGTTTCAACCATGGTTAAAACGGACTTAACACAGAGATTGGACAGCCTAATTAAACCCAATGCATAAAACTGTGGACGTGCATCGCAGAGCTGGTGCAAATACAACAAATACAAGCATTTAAGTTGGGTCTTAAGTTGTGTATTTTTTCTTTTGTTAATACCTTTCGATTGATGCGCTGTGGTCCACTCTCTCATGCTGCTCCAGCACTACCTGACGAGGGGTTTTACATTCAGACTAATGCAACAATTAAAATCATACATGACGTCACGCTTTACTACGTCCTGTCTTTGTAGATTATGTTAAGACATATTCCCTTTTCAAGTCGATCAATTTGATCTCTCAACATGTATGAAGGACGTAAAAACCTGCCATGTGAGAAAATGCGCCGATCTTAGTTTGGTTTGAACACGAAAAGAGGTGAAGGCTGTAGTAGTGAAAAGTGAAAGTGCCTAGGGCTGGGCGATATGGGCAAAAAAATAATATCTTTGTACTTTTAGGAGGAATGACGGTATACAATATATATCCATTATTTTCACATAAATGGTTACTTGAGAGTCAAAGCCTTTATTAAATATAATTCAAACACATGATGCTTCCCTCCCTGTTTACAAATAAACAGCTGCACAAAAAAATAACAGCCGCACAAAATCTTTGATAAATAAAATACAGTACAGGTTTTTCTCCTGCTTAAAACTATAAGTTGCGCAACATTTCAAACTATAAAAAATCTTTGATAAATAAATACAGTACAGGGGTTTTTCCTGCTTAACACTATTCACCTTATTCTTTGCAGACGAGTGGGCGCAGCCATTTGAATCTTTTTGGCTCGAGACTTCCGGTCTCATTCACTTCCATTTATTTTTAGAGGTTAAAAACAGCTCGTTATGCTGCTTGATGTTGCAAATTAAAATTTTGTTATTATATTATTCTCCTTTTTGTGTATAGTCATGCAAACACTTGTTTGCCGTTTATTATTCCTAGTCATTTCTTCCATAGGCAACTGAATCGGAAGTTCTGAAACAATTGCAAAAACGAGCGCACTTCTGCATTGTAGAATAAGGTTAGTACACAGCTCTAATGTGCTGCTGTGCAGATAACAAAGTAAACAGAACCATAGAAAACATAGCTACGTTGTCAGAGCAAAAAAGAAACACGCTTAAATAGTAACACAACAAAAAAGTATTGTAGGATAGTAAAGAACCACATTGAATGTAAATATGAAACACAGTATTTTATGTCACAATTACAGTGTTGTTATAAGTAATCCTGTATACCACCAAAGACTATAGATTACACCTTAAAGGGACTTTGAAGCCACAGTTGTGATTTAAAAAAACAACAACAATTATGTCAGCTGTATATGTATGCATTGTGCACAATTATCAAACTTATCTAAAGATAAGTCTTTCCATGTAAAAAATCTACACTTTTTGTTTTGTTTTGACTAAAGTTGTTTTACTAAATATTACATGAGATTAAAGTGAATAGACTATAGGTATGAGAAGAAACTAAATTGTTTTAGAGTACTGTGATGAAATGCTGGTTATGTTTAACCAGCATTTTCAAATGTAAACAGTCATCACTGCAAACTAATATTTTACTAGTAGAACAATCTTTTACTACTAGCACTTAGCGAATGGTTCACAGGTTCAAATAAAAGTGTGATAAGTTACCGCATTAGTTATATATGACACTTTGAGTAAAAGATGCTTCCAGAGAGCTTTGTTTCAGGGCAGATGTTTTGGTTTGCGACTGCGTAGTTTTTGTGGCTAAAGTTGTAGCACGAAGCCCTGCAGATGGGCTGTTTTTGCATCAGAAGTTTTAAATTCAAATCATCTCCAGATAAGTAACCAATTGTTTTTTCTTTTTCATGACCAGTACGTTTTCTGTGTTGCCTGGCACTGCATGTTCCTTCATGTCGCGTGTAGTAATGGGCCGTTCTTGAATGATTCGTTCATTTTTAACAAATCTTTTGTATGACTCAGGTAGTAAATCATTCATTTGCGCATAAGCACATTTGTGCAAGTGGTGCTTGCGTGCTACCTTGGAGTCGTCTGTTTTGCGCAGAATGCACACATGTGGCTTCAAACCATATCCATATGAAAGATATTGGATAATCCTGCATCGTGTTGGGGAATCCTATGGATATATCCCCAGAACTCGATATACCGCCCAGCTCTGAAAGTACCTCCTCCATTACGTCAGTACCGGATAGGCATGGGCGGGTATAAGATTGTAACGGTATGATAACCTTGGGTAAAAATAGCACGGTTTCATGGTATTGTGATTACTGCTCTAAAATAAGTTCTTTTAATATGTCTGGGTAAAAAATAAAACTTTTTTTTCCCTTTTGAACACAATATATTATATTTTGAGAAACATTTAAAATATTTTGGAAGAGTAAACATGTCAGGCTAAATGAATTACTGACTTCTGCTGTCTTCATTTGATTCAGAAGCAGATTCTTTTACAATTTAAAACAGAATCTTTAGATATGTTTTCTGCACAAGAAACTGCTGTCCTAAAAAACAAAACAAAATAAATCGTAAATAAAAAATTGTACACATACCCTAGGAACGGTATTGCAGAAAATTTTGGCGGTTCTAAAACCTTGACTTTTCCAAACCGCGATATACCTTGAAAACGGTTATCGTCCCATGCCTAGTGCCGGACCTGGTTGAAACCTATACAAGCATTCAGGCAGCGTAATACAGAGAGTGGACCAAATCGCATAAAATGATCGGTAATTAAAAGGAAAAAAAAAAAAAAGAATAAATATATTTTTATATTATTAGACACACATCTGATGCTTGAATTCCAGCAACTCCTTGTCCACGACTTCATGCATTGGGTTAAAGTAGGCTTTGCAGTTTCCGTGTTCAGTCCTTTATTTCCACTATGTCTGTTCAGCTGAGGGAACAGAACCAACCCTGTGACATCAGACACTGCAATATTCCAAGATGGCGGTGTCCTAGATCTAAAATCTCTAATAAAACATGCAGTTTTTTTTCTAAATGGTTACATTAATTGAGTTTGTTATATATATATTACCATTGAAGTGGAATCCAATCTACAAAGGAATGTAAACTTGACTGAGTGCTTCATTTCTCCTTTAATTAAACCATTTTAATCATCATATGAACCATAATCATTAATAAAAAAATGAAAATTGATTCTGGTGTACGTTCAATTTTAGAAAGGTTATGTATAAATCTCAATTTCCCAAAATTGACACTTTTGACTGGTTTTGTAGTCCAGAGTCAAATATCTGTTTCTAAATGCTCTACTACTATAAACTCAGTTTGACAGGTCTACATATCTTGTTTCTGTCCTTATAAAGTCAGTCTGATTTCTGTTGTTCATAATTATGACTAAGCCGTTGTCAGAGACAGAGGTTTTCATGAGTATTTAATCCGGAAGGAAACCTATAGTTGATATATTTTTGCTTGTCACGTGCAGTTGAAAGTGTTATAGTGAGGTGTGATGAAACAGCTTCCCCTTTTAAATTGCTGCTTGTGTTGCTTTTTGTGCTGTTGCACGTTTTATGCAATAGAACATTTTGAAAGGAGCGCAGAAGAGCCACACCTCAAGGTAGGAAGTGGAGTTTCATCTTTTGATGTTCTAACTGGTGTAGTTGAACTTCACGTATTGGCAAGCATTTGAGGTTTAAGCTTATATCAGCTTACATCACAGGTGTACTGCAGGGAAATTTAAGACCACTTAAAGGAGGTTTCACTGGTCACTGGTGTATTCAGCTTCAGCCAGGTGTGTCTGCTAATACTTGCTCATGAATTTATATTTTATTAAAAATATTTGATGACTTAGTTAATAGACAATTTTTTTAAAAATGACTTCATAAAAAATGCAGCACCATTGTTTTTTTTTTTACACAGAAATTGTCAGATCTTCTTCTTATTATTTATTATTTGTATTTTTTGTTATAATTATGGTGGCTTGAGAAAGCCAACATACTGTTATTCTACATAAATGTATTATTCTTCTTCCATCTTCTTCTTCTTCTTAGACTATTTTAAGAACGCATCTCCTCCTAGACTGTTCATAGTGCAACCACTAAACTAACTCCAAACCTCCAAACTATACTGAATTAAGTTGCTATATCTTTTCCAACTGATCCGACTTAATGTTTTCCCAAAACTCTCCCGGAAAATTCTGAAAAGTCCCATTGACTTAACATTGCACCAAACTTTGTGACCTCATAATTCTGCGCCAGACTGTCATACAGACTTTAGGTTGGGTTAATTTAACTCAGACTACCAATCTGCCAATAACTGATCACATTTCTACTTACTAGCCACACACTAGCAACCACTAACAGCACCCTAGCAACTGTCCATCGACTTTCATTATAAAAAACTGCCATTGACTTTACATTGGACATACTATCAACATAATCATACTAGCAACATGCTAACTTATACTATAAACATACTAGCAACATGCTAATTCATACTATAAACATACTAGCAACAATCTAAGTCATACTATATCCGTGCTAACAACATGCTAGTTTATACTAGAAACATGCTAGCAACATGCTAATTCATTCAATTCAATTCAATTCATCTTTATTTGTATAGCGCTTATACAATGTAGATTGTGTCAAAGCAGCTTCACATGGAAGTTTATAGTGAATTGAAAAGTGTCAGTTCAGTTTTCAGTGTTTAAGTTCAGTTTAGTTTAGTTTAGCTCAGTTCAGTGTGGTTTAATAATCACTACTGAGAGTCCAAACACTGAGGAGCAATTCCATCGATGCGCAGCTCTACAGATCCCGAACCATGCAAGCCAGTGGCGACAGCGGCGAGGAAAAAACTTCACCAATTGGCGAAAGTGAAGAATTTAAAAAACCTCGAGAGAAACCAGGCTCAGTTGGGCACGACCATTTCTCCTATGGCCAAACGTCTTGTGCAGAGCTGCAGTCTAGGCGCAGTAGCTGGACCTCCGCGAAGACACGTCTGTCCTTGGAGCATCAGAGGAATCAGTCTTATGCTCTCCATCATGACCATCACAGCAGCAGCTCAGGATACGGCCTGGTCCGGGAGCCTTGGGATCGTCTCGTCGCTGGTCTTGGATCGCATCAGTGGCACTGCATAGTCTGAGGGCCTCGAGATGAGTACCCCCAGGTGGAAATACAGAATAAGGAGAATAATTAGCGTAGCTGCTGTTCATAGTGTATATAAACAAGAAGCAAAATCGTGTGTGGGGCACATCATGCGTCACACCGCTTTGTAATGCACTAAGTGTATGCTTTGCTAAAAAGATAGGTCTTTAATCTAGTTTTGAAGAGTGAGAGTGTGTCTGAGCCTCGGACATTATCAGGAAGGCTATTCCAGAGTTTAGGGGCCATAAATGAGAAGGCTCGACCTCCTTTACTCGATTTAGCTATTCTAGGTACTACAAGAAACCCTGAGTTTTGAGATCTTAAAGAGCGGGTTGGATTGTAGCGAGACAAGAGGTTGGTTAGATAAACAGGAGCTAGATTATTTAAGGCTTTATAGGTAAGAAGCAATATTTTAAATTCAATACGAAACTTAACAGGCAGCCAGTGTAAGGAGGATAAAATTGGGGTGATATGATCATATTTTCTAGACCTGGTAAGAACTCTGGCAGCTGCATTTTGTACTAGCTGAAGTTTGTTAATAGAGGATGCTGGGCAACCAGCAAACAGAGCATTACAGTAATCCAGCCTAGAAGTCATGAAAGCATGAACTAGCTTTTCTACATCTGAGATGGATAGCATATTTCGCAATTTAGCAATATTTCTTAGATGAAAGAAGGCAGTTTTTGTGACATGGGATATATGATTTTTAAAGGTTAAATTGCTGTCTAATATGACACCCAGATCTTTTATAGTAGAGCTAACGCTAACTTTGTATCCCTCTAATTGCAGGTCGAGTTGTGAGAACTGCTGTGTACAGGATTTAGGCCCAATAAGTAATAATTCTGTTTTGTCTGAGTTTAAGAGAAGAAAATTGTTGGTCATCCAGTCTTTAACATCTTTAATACACTCAGTTAGCTTAGACAGTTTAGACATCTCATCCGGTTTAGTTGAAATATATAATTGAGTATCATCTGCATAGCAGTGAAAACTGATCCCATGTTTTCTAATAATGTCCCCCAGGGGAAGCATGTATATTGTAAACAGCAGAGGGCCTAAAACTGATCCTTGAGGGACCCCGTACTTTACCAGTCTTACTTGTGAAAGTTGTCCATTAATATTCACAAACTGGTAACGATCAGCTAAGTATGACCTAAACCATTGAAGAGCCTGTTCTTGGACACCTGTAGAATATAAGCGGTCTATGAGAATATTGTGATCAATGGTGTCAAAAGCGGCGCTAAGATCTAATAGTGAGATGCACCCTTGGTCAGCAGCTAAGAGTAAATCATTGGTTATTTTCACTAATGCGGTTTCTGTGCTGTGATGAGGCCTGAAACCTGACTGAAACACTTCAAAAATATTGTTCATCTGCAGAAAGGAGCATAATTGGGTAGAAATAACTTTTTCTAGTATTTTAGACATAAACGGAAGATTTGAAATAGGCCTATAATTAGCTAGGTTGCTGGGGTCCAGTTGTGGTTTCTTAATAATAGGTTTAATAACAGCTAGCTTGTAAGGATTTGGAACATGGCCTAAAGCTAAAGAAGAGTTGATAACGTTAAGGAGAGGTTCTCCTATAACAGGTAGCAAATCTTTCAGTAATTTTGTTGGAATTGGATCTAACATACATGTAGCTGGTTTGGAACTATTTATAACTTTATCTAGCTCTTCCTGTTCTATGATTTTGAAGCATTGTAGGTTATTATGATTCAGTGGAATGTTTACTGGATCTGGAGTATAAGGTGGTGCAGAAAGTTTAACATCTTCTATTTTCTGTCTAAAGTCTTCTATCTTATCACTGAAAAAATTCATGAAGTCATCACTACTAATATGCGGTGGGACATTTTGTTCCAAGGATGACTGATTATTTGTTAATTTAGCAATGGTGCTAAATAAAAATCTAGGATTGTTATGATTATTTTCAATCAGTTTGCGGAGGTGCTCAGCCCTGGCAGATTTAAGAGCCCTCCTATAGCTGGACATACTGTCTTTGTACGCAATTCTAAAAACCTCTAAGTTTGTTTTTTTCCATTTACGTTCCAGGGCACGGGTTGCTGTTTTGAGAGCGCGAGTATGACTATTGTACCATGGTGTAGTTTTGTTCACTCTAGCCTTTTTTAATTTAATGGGTGCCACCGTATTTAGTGTGCTAGTAAAGATGGCATCCATACTGCTGGTTACTACATCAAGGTCATTTACGTTTGCGGGTGTATTTCGAATTAAAGAAAGATCAGGTAAGTTACTTATGAATTCATCCTTAGTGGATGGAACGATAGTCCTACCAGGGCGGTATATTGGTGCAGATCTGATAATTTCAGGTGAACGCAGCTTATATAGCAAGAGGTAGTGGTCTGTAATATCATCACTTTGTGGTATAATGTCTACATCAAAGACCTCAATTCCGTAAGACAATATTAGATCTAATGTATGCTTTAAGCGATGGGTTGGACCAACCGCATTTTGTTTTATCCCAAGTGAATGTAGTAGATCCATAAAGGCGAGCCCTAGTGTATCATTGGAGTCATCTACATGGATGTTAAAGTCTCCTACAATTAGTATTTTATCAGTTTTAACTAGTAAGTCAGAAATAAAATCAGAAAACTCTTTTAGAAAATTGACATAGGGTCCTGGGGGTCTATATATGGTGATTATAGCAAGAGATATTGTAGGTTTTTGCATAATATCTGGTAGCATAACATTAAGAGCTAATACTTCAAAAGAGTTAAACATAAGTCTCTTTCTCTGACTAACATTAAGAATATCACTAAAGATTGATGCAACTCCACCACCACAACCAGTTTGACGAGCCTCATGCTTATATGAGAATCCTGGAGGAGTAGCTTCATTTAAGCTAATATAGTCATTTTGTTTCAGCCAGGTTTCAGTGAGACAGAGTGCATTAAGATTGTTATCTGTTATTATTTCATTTATGATAAGTGTTTTAGGTGCTAGTGACCTGATGTTTAGGAGACCAAGCCTTACGAAGTTTGTATTATCACTTTTTATTGGATTTTCAGCTTTTATTCTTAATAGATTTTTTCTAAAGCACACAGTACGTTTAATTGTTGATCTAATAACACGAGGAACAGACACAGTCTCTATTGGGTACGCTAGGCATGTATTACTATAATTTAAGTTGGACGAACAGGAGTCTATATGGGTAGAATGTGAATTTTGTGAATTTTTACTTACTAGTCAGACAGAACGAAGCATCTTAGAGATGTTGTCCGTCAGCAGTTCAGCTCCAGCTCAACTAGGATGCAGCCCGTCAGCGCGGAAGAGCCTAGGACGCTCCCAGAAAAGATTCCAGTTATTAGCAAAGAGCAATTTCTGTTCATTACACCATGTTAATAGCCATTCATTCAGAGCAAAAAGTCTACTGAACCTTTCATTTCCTCGGCGGTAGGTAGGAAGCGGTCCAGAAACGATGATCTGCGTGGCGGGCGAGGTGCGTCGAACCGTCTCGATCAGGCTCCTGAAGTCCCTCTTCAGGATCTCCGACTGGCGAAGCCCGGTGTCGTTCGTCCCCACATGGAGGACAACGGCACCGAGGCTCTCGCCAGCGCTCAGGATACTCGGAATCTGTGTAGAAATATTCTTAACGCGAGCACCAGGAAAGCAAAATGTGCGTACTTTATTACCTGAAGTGGAGGCAGGACGGACGTGGCGGACGATGGAGTCACCGATGATAGCCACATCGTGACCCGTCTCGCGGAGAGAGGCGAAGCGGTTCTCCGTGGAGATCTCGAACACAGGAGGAGGAGACTCTCTGCCCCGGGGCTTCCTGAGCACCCTACGCGGCTGCACCCAGGGGCCGTGGTAGCCGGGTGTCGGCGTGAACGACCCCTGGGCACACCGCGTCCTAGGTGCGCTGGGCCTGGACAGAGAAACACGTGGGGTTGAAGTGGACGGAGTGTCGCGGCTGTATTGTGCACTTACCTCAGATGAGCGGACTGGCACACGGGACACAGCGAGCAAAGCCCGCTGCGTTGTGAGTTCAGTCCGTCTCACCTGCAGAAGGCGGATGCGTTCATCCAGCCGTCCCAGCTCCATGTCCAGCGCCTCCATCGATGTCTCTCCTGCACACAAGGACAGAGACACAAGCGACATCGTACAGGGTAAACGAGCAAAGCCAGTAAGTGAGAAAATTAGGGAATGAAAGCAGTCGGTAGCTTTAGCTGACTAGCGATGCTAGCAGGCCAAAGCTACAAACAACAGGCGGATGCTCGAGGGACAGAACGTTTTTAAAGTAGATTTATTTGTATAAAGTGCTAAATGTTGTAAAAAATGTATTTAGGGATTGTTCCCCTAAGTAGTATTTAGTGAAAGTGGAGGTATTTGATAATAAAAATGCAAATTGCGAATCTATGCAACAGAGAGCTCCAAACACAGTCCGTTTAGCGTAGCAGCGTAGCAGTGACGTCACTCGAGCATGCCATTTCATATTAGAACCATGCTTAAAACATGCTAATTTATGCTAGTAACATGTTAACATAATGCTAATTCATACTAGAACCATGCTAATTTATGTTAGCAATTGCCTATCAACTACTCAGAACACCTTAGCAACCACCTAGCAACACCTTAGCAACCACCTAGCAATGCCTTAGCAACCGCCTAGCAGCCACTCAGAACACCCTAGCAACCACCTAGCAACACCTTAGCAACCACCTAGTAACACCTTAGCAACCACTCAGAACACCCTAGCATCCCAAATGAGGGGCCAGAGAAAAATGACTTGCAATATGAGTGATGACACAACAGCATTTAAGAGCCCATATGTTTTATGTTTGCTCCTTAAGACACCCATGTTGTATTTTACTACATTAAAATGTTAATATGTTGCATTTTGAAACTACATAATATCAGCGCATTGTACAATAGGCTTTTTTATTACAAACATTCTAAAATGTTGTACTTCAAAGCACAACAAAAGCAGTGCATTGCTTAAGTAGGCGTTTTCTATATTCAGACGCATTCATATGTTATGTTTTGAATTGCATAACAATTAGGGATGGAACAATTACAGATTTTGGTTGCACGATTATATAGTCTGAAGAATAATCATGGTTTCACGGTTATCACGTCTAGTGTAAATTTAAGCTTTATATTAGGTAAGTAGTTAAATGGACGGTTGTTATCATCTGCATTCAAAACTTCTGTTTCAAACTTCTCAAGAACTATTTCAATTATTTAAACTTTAAAACTACTTCAAATGTTCTCAAAACACCATAAAGTTTGTCGACGAACTTTACTTTTCTAGTTATTATTGTGATAACAGGAACATTTTAAAATGTGAGGAAAATTACTTTTTGTACTTAAATTTGTATGTCTGTAACTGAGAGTATTAAAGAAAAAATCTTAATATTCTTTATTGGATTTTGGTTCTTAAAATCATATATTTTAAGGCTTATGTAATTAATTTCCTGGGATTCTGGGATGTCAGTGTGGCTGCATGAGTAAATTGTATCTCACAAAAGTCACTGAAAATTTACTTTGTCACTTTGAAGAACAAATTATCTTGAACTTAAACACTTTTATTGAAGAACAATGTACCTGTATGTGCGTTAAGATGTTCTTTTTCCAAAGTTTGCATGTCTGTAACTAGTAATATCTAATGGTATCTTTTTAGATGTATTCATATGAGGCTGTTATTCAGTCTCAGAGATATTGATGTCGGTTTTGTATTGTCAAACAACATGATTAGTTTATTCATTCATTCATTTTTGGCTTAGTCCCTTTATTAATCTGGGATCGCCACAGCGGAATGAACCGCCGACTTATCCAACTACCAGAAATGCCAACTAACCCAGCAGGTGCTCAAACCAGCGACCTTGCTGTGATGCAATTGTGCTACCCACTACTCCACCATGCTGCCATGATTAGTTTAAATTTCTTATAAAAATATTTGCACTATTTAAGGCACAGATTTGAAGTATAAAATGTATGTACAACAGGCTTAAAGTAAGATGCTTTCAACTGTATCCTGGGGCTTGTCAACCTATCCTGGAACTCTGAAAATAAATAAATGAATCAATTAATAAATAAATTGACAATGTTTATAAAGTTTTACAAGATTTTTTCTTATAATAAGTCAAAAAAAGGAGGGCAACTCCTAATTTCTAAGTATGTGATATGAATTTTTTTAACTTTACATTGGGCTTTTAGAGTAAATCTGTCTTGATTTATGGAAAGTGATTTGTTTAGCAGAATCAGATGTTAAAAGTAAAAGTTTGTGAGCAGAAGCTTCACTCTTACTTTTGGTTGTGGGAACACTAGGCAGAGCTAACTGCGAACGAGAGAAGAGGATTAGGGTGGATATTATTAGAGTCGTCTGTTTATCCTTTCACCTGATCCTCCTTAAATCTGACAAGGCTGCTTTATTTACTGCGTGCTAAAAATTCATTGAAAAAAAAAGGACGCCCAAAGGGTTGCAAGTCAGATTGTTCGATCTATATAGTGTCCACATTTTACCTAAAAAAAACAGCAAAAAAACGTAGCATGAAAAAAAAATTAAGCCTATTTTTAAACGTGCTGTATGTTTGTATTTAGCTCGTCTAAAGCATAAAAATACCATAATATGTTTGCAGATATTTAGGAAACATGCAATGTAAACACATTTGTTTATCTAAAGAACAATGCTAAAGTCAGTTATTCTGCTTTGAAAATGTCGGAACGTCTGTCATTGTTTTAATCTTTATAACCAGCCCACTGACAATTTACCCAATTATATTTCAGCACACTGGGTTGCCTTGGTTGGAAACACACTTAATTTCACTCAAAGGCTCTCAAAGCATGTGTCCGTGACCAAAATTGGCAATCTAATGAATACATATTAAATATTTAACATTATTAAATCTACATGCTGAACGACTGATAGTTGTTGCTTTGAACTGAGTCACTGTTCCAATGTTCAATTTCAAACTCTGTTTATTTTGTTTAGGAAAAATATACATTTCAGATGATGGTTAGGACAAAAACTCAATTTAACATGGAAAATATTCCTTCAATTTCATGCCATTGCTTTTATTAAGGACACAGTGTAGGTCGATAGTCAGGCACACTCCTGATGTTGTTGTCAATCTGGCAACCTGTGCTTGCGCGGACTTGTCAAAGGAGGGTGTGGGTGAAAAGTGTTTTTAAAGTAGTAGTGCAATTCCTAGTTCAACCACTGGGTGTCAATACAAACTGCACCTTCAAGAACAGTAAGATAAAAAAAAAAAGAAATTGTGACAATATATTGGTAAGAGTAATCAAAGAACAACCTGACATGAAGTGCATTTATACATTTTAAAAAGCACAGCAAAGTGCTGATTTTGCTGCTTATTCCATGGAATAAGCCAAGGTATAGACAAATGAATGGGGTATATGCACACTGACTTTTAATTTTCAGCCAGCCAGAACGACGGCTTCCGGTGAACTGTCCTCTTTTTACAAAATTGCCACGTTTAAGATCTGTTTTCTTTAAAAATATGTTCTTCACTGCCTAATAGATATTTGATTTAAAGTGGGTCTAAGACCATTTTCCCCTACCATCTCTTTAAAATATGAAAATTTATTTTACCTCAGTATTTTGAATGGAGTTTCTACGCTAGCCTGCTGCCACTGTCGGCGCTAGCGGTTACACGGTCTTTCATTTTATGCTTGAACAACTAAATGAATGCCTACGTTTACTTACCTGATTGTATTTTAATTACATAACAATGTTGATGCTGTAAAAGGAACCTTATTAACTTTTTAAAATGGTCACATTAACCCTGCACCAGAAGTTTTCCATTGGCTGAAAAGCACTAGCTGTGTATATAGCCCATTGCCAAGGTAAAGACAAGTTAAAACTAGCAATACTCTTTGCAGCACAATTTTGACCAAATTTTTGAGAGCTACGCCACTTTAGCTCTCACTAAATGAGCGTCAGTTTGTACTAAATATTTCTAAAAGTGACATATTAAACGATCTGGAGGCAAAACTACGTTCCCAAACTGTACAAATATATTTCCAACACATGTACACAAAAATTTTAACTCTCATTAAAATCACTTCTTAGGGCTTACTCACACGATGTACTGTTGCCTTGAACCGGGCCAAAGCACGCTTGTCCCCTGTCGGCCCAACATCACATTACATTCGGGCCTGGGCATGCTTACGTCAGCGATGATGCGCTATTCAGTAAGTGCTCTCGCTCAGCACAGTGGAGATTTCTTTAGTTCTATCGTTTAAGTCGTTTGATATGCGGTGACACGCAGTCAAATATTTTGCCAAACAGATCAGCCACTTTTGACGCTCATAAACAATCAAAAAGTCCTTGTGCTGTGGGTATTAGGAGGTTTGCTGAAGGAGCAGCTGTCGTGCAGCGAGGGGTTTGCGTCTTTAATACGACATTCATTGCGTTCATTGCACAGTAAGAATTATTAATTAATCCATATGAAACTACCTTAAAAGTCAAGTCTCGCTTTCAGTTTCGGGCTTGGGCACGCTTGCACTTACACTGCAAGCGTACCACACCTGAGCCCAAGTGAACCGCGCTCAGGCCCACCTCTTCCAACCGGGCCAGGGCCGCCCAAGTGAACCATGCCTGAGCCTGATTCAGAGCGCTCACACTTCTCAAACAATCTGGGAAATGGGCCTGGCCATCCGGGTCGGATAGCAAGTGTGAGTATGCCCTTAGTAAGAGATTTCATAGTTTATTTTTATTTTAGCATGTGTTTAGCAAGATATCCAACTAAACTGAAACTTAATTCATACATTTAAACCTGTACTCCAGAGATTTTGTTCAAAAAAACATCCTGCCTTTATCAGCGTGCAATGGTAAAGGCTAATCGAGGACACAAAGTATTCACCACTTGTATTTTTTAATATCCTATTAAATGCAATTGGGCGCCTTCAAATTTATTTAAAACAAACAAATGACACATGTTTTTGGAAAATGCATTGAAAATTAAACAAAAATACCCCCTCCACAATACACTCTGGCAAGGCAAGTTGATTTATATAGCATATTTCATACACAATGTTAATTCAAAGTGCTTTACATTAACAGGAATATAAAGACATAAAATACAGGTATAAGAAAATAAAAAGCAAAGAATAAAATTAATTAAAACTGATTGAAATGTGTTAAAACAGGTTTTAAAGGAATGAAAAAGAAAAGAAAGACACAATAGTGTGATCTGTCAGACGTAGCACAGTGCTCATTCAGTAAAGGCACAGCTAAACAGATGTGTTTTCAGTCTGGATTTGAATGTGCCTAATGTTGGAGCACCTCTTATCATTTCTGGAAGCTGATTCCAGCAGCGTGGGGCGTAGTAGTTGAAGGTGGATTCACCCTGCTTTGACTGAACTCTTGGAATTTCTAATTTACTTGATCCTAAGGATCTGAGTGATCTGTTAGGTTTATATTCAGTGAGCATATCTGTAATGTATTGAGGTCCTAGACCATTTAGTGATTTATAGACAAGTAATAATACTTTAAAATCTATTCTGAATGTAACTGGGAGCCAGTTTAAAGACCTGAGGACAGGTGTGATGTGCTCTGATTTTCTGGTTCTGGTCAGAATCCTGCTGGCATTCTGGATGAGCTGCAACTGTCTGACTTTTTGGGAAGGCAATTGAGGAGTCCATTACAGTAATCCACTCTGCTGGTGATAAAAGCATGAACAAGTTTCTCTAAGTCCTCACTGGGAACAAAGCATCTGATTCTTGCAATGTTTTTGAGATGATAGTATGCTGATTCACTTACTGCTTTGACATGACTACTGAAATTCAGATCTGACTCCGGAGTCACATCAAGATTCTTGACCTTATTTTTTGTTTTTTGACCTCTAGAGCCAAGGTACTCATTCACCTTGAGAACCTCATCTCTGTTCCTAAATGCAATCGGGGCCCAGAGTGCTGTTCCATGCACTCTGACAAGTTTACTACCACTTGTAATGTGATGTGTATTTTTAAAGCGCGTTTATTATGTATGGCCATAACTCCAAAGCACTTCACAATCATGTCATGTCACTTTTGTTATGTTAGTGTCTGTTTTTTGTCTCATTGACTTCCATTACAATTACATTTTTGCACCATGTTTGAGCGGAGCGTGTTTATTTCAAACTGTGATCAAAACTGACAGGAACTACCTGTGCAATTTAACAAATTTAATGCAATCAGAATCAAGTATTTCAACAGACCATGAAATAAAATTAAAAAAATCTAACCCCTTTTATTTATTATTAACGTAACACATCAGCACATTTAAGTATTTTAAAAGGTCCAGAATATGATGTCTTATTTTTGTTTTTTTGTGAAATATAATCTTGTTTGGAGTGAAATATCAGAAGGTCGTTTTTCATGAGATTCACCACGTACTTGGTTTCCTCTAATTACAGGCGTCAGAATTAGCAGTGTATTTTAACACGTCTGGCACTCATTTAGACTGAAGGTGTGACTCATGAATATGTTCTAGGCCTGCAGTGCCATTTAACAAACAGCTGTTGTATTGTCAGCTAATTTGAATTAGTTCCACATTTGCTGAGGCTATTTTCATGCTCAAACGTATCGAGCCATAAAGCTCCTTTTATTATCAGTTCTAAAGTGTTCTGCTTGAGCTGATCTTTGTATGACTTCTGGCTGTTTATTTGCATTGAACTCACTTTTTTCTTCTTTTTTTGCAGTGTTCAGAGTCATGAAACTTAGTCCCTGTCAAGCCCCGTTATATGTAAGTATCTTCCATGCTGATTTGTATGTATTTTTCATCTTTATTTTCTCTGTCAAAACCATTAAGGTGAAATGCATGTCTTGCTTTGAAAACAGTGTGTATGTTCAGTTGAATTTCATTTCAAATGAAGTGTTAAGGCCCCTCAAAGCAATGTCTCAGAGCCACACATGTGTGTTATGTAAATGCCATGAACAAATGTTAGTCGAAAGGGTTTTGAATTTGTCTTGAAAGTTCCACTTTAACAAGCTGTTTCAATCACTTAAAACAAATAATTTTGGCCTGATTGCATTAGCATCAATAGCATGTGCAGAACAGCTCG
>CAIGQZ010032222.1:619647-655636 GCA_903798205.1 Danio tinwini
ATATATATATATCTATCAAAAATAATGATAATACAGTTTCACCCACCCATACTGCCCTTTAGGTCTGGTATCCTGTTTTTGCATAACTCTTTTGTAAATTGGGACATTGCTGTATTTGATCCAAAATATTTGCTACTCCCTATTTGCTCTATTTACAGTTTAGTTCTCAAATATATGACATCAACACATTTTTTTTCCTCCTCCGTTTCTCCTCAGTTGTCTACATCAGCGTTTGTCTTATATGTGTTTTTTTCTCCTCTGTGCAGCTCATAACTGCTGTGAATCAGTGCTGGTCACCCTGTGCTCTGCGGGGCCGGACGGTTTGGTTCATTCTCTGGCAACCGAACCCTTGGTCTTCATGCAGGACCTGGCCTTCGACATGGCCCAGTTCTTGGTGAGCACGGTGGGGCAGACAGGCATCCTCGAAGAGGCTCTACTGCTGGACGAGCATCAGATCCCCCTGCAGGAGTGCGAAAAGCTGGACTTGAGTCTGTCCCTGGCCCTCAAACACCTCACGCTGCCCCCTGGATGGAGCCTGATGGGAAATAACACACGTGAGTGAGGCCTGGAGGAGGCTAGTGGTTTGATCTTGGCTGGTGATTTTTGTTTATTTGCCATGGACATCACAATTACACTGGACAAACCAAATTCGCAACACCTGTCCAAGGGAGGCTTGGCATTTAAACCATAAAATGAAAGTAAAAGAAATACATATACACAACATTATAATTCTTTACATTATGAGGCAAAAGCAAAGGCAGCATGATCAAACAAACCAATAATAGGCTATTTGTGTGAACTGCTGTTTTGTTTTAACCACTTTTTAAGTACCCTACTAAAAACATTTACATTACTTTCTAATTTTAAGCATTCCACAATTTGGTTCCTTTAACAGAGAGGACAGATTTACCAAAAGAGGTCATACATTAGTAGTTGCTTGTGTTGCTCTGTGAGAGGTCTGATGCCTACTGATGATTAGATCAGAAAACGGCAATATGATTATTTTAAACATTTAAATGCCAATTTAGGAGAATCAACCCATTTAAGCCCAATTCATAGTTGCCATATTGCTTTTATAAGTAATTTCTACCTTATATATGTTTAATTTGTCAATGGCACACAAGCAAACAACCAAATAAAAGAAAGAATGGAGGTAAAATGGTAAACCAAATAAAGACAATTTTCATGTTACTGAAAAATATTTTTGTTTGCAAATGTATATCAACATAATCATGAAGATCTCTAGATTCATCCAAACAAAACAAATTTTTCAGGAGATCTATAGTTTTTTGTATACTTTGTAATATATAAACTAGTTGTCGGTGGGCAAATACCTTGTAAGTACATAAATAGGGTATATGTGTTAAGTTAATAAATCAAGGTTATTGGTCTTGTTTAATGTTTTTTTGCTTTCATAACACCCCATGTAATATAACTTAACCCTTTAATTGATATCTTTACTTTAAAGTAGACATTTTTGAAGCACAATTTTATACACAGCAAAATCCTCAAAGTAAAATTAACTTTTCCCACTGGTCCCACTCCTACAGTGAGTTTAAATAATACTGAAGCAGTGTCATATCAAATTGTTTTCTTTCCTTTTAAATATAATAAATGTATTTATGAATATGAATTGATCTGTTGAAATCAGTTGTTTTGATGCATAATAAAGCTTTACAATAAAGGGTTCTTACAACATATTTGCCCACCGCCAACTATAGTTGCTGCATATTCAAATATTTTCTTGAAAAAAATAAAAAACCTGAAGAAAATATTTGCAAAACATGTTTATATAGGACACTGCTACAAGCCTACATGCATGAAACCATTTAGAAAAATGTGGGCACAAATGGGTTAAAATTAATGAAGCTATCAAAACTATAAAGGTTATATTTGCAAAATGATGCAGGTTCCATTTGTAAAGTATCATTATTTAGCACACCATGAGCAAAACCACCAAAAGGAATGTCAATAAACAAAACAAAACAACAACCCATAAATGTCTGTTTCCACCCCAATAAAGCAAAAAGCAACAATTCTTTATCATTTCTGACTTTCTGGCAAATTAAACATAAAGGGATAGTTCACCCAAAATCTAAACTTCTGTCATCAAGTTTGAATTTCATTTGACTTTTTAACACAAAAGAAGATATACTGACGATTGCTGACGAATGCTGAAAACCTTATTTATACTTTATATTTGGGATGCTAACTTATAATAATGTGCAAGTTAATATTTTGAAAGCTTTAACCTCACAATAGCAAGCAAGAAAAAAATAAGTAAATTGTGAGATGTAAATAAAAAAAAGAATTGCAAGATGTAAACTTGAAATAAATTTAAAACTGTGAGAAATAAAATCTGAATTGCAAGATTTTTACATTAAAATGCCTCCGCGAAGGGAGTAACGTTAGACCTTAACAGGGAAAACCCCCATCAAAACACTTCAGAAATACAAAGCGAAAAAGATTAGAAAAGTGATTTATACACTCTGAATAGTGAGAAATAAAGTCAGAATTGTGGAATAAAAGACAAAAAAAATAATGTTAGAAAATGGCACATAAATGAATAAATACATTAAATAAAAGGGGAAAAAACTGCCAATAGTCTAGTGGTTAGTGCGTCAACACAGCACCAAGGTGCTTACGGTGACCTGAGTTTGATTCTCGGCTGAAGGCACACTTTCCTGTCTGTAAAATCTCCACTGTCCTATACCAATAAAGGTAAAGCAAAAAAGGCACACAAATGAATAAAGTAAATAAATAAAAAAGTATTATAAAGACTCAAGACAACTTTTTTTGTAACAATTTTTTTCTGACTTTTTTATTTGTATTTTTTTTATGTGTATAGGAAACAAGTGGTCATAAATTGCACATGCTCAATTAAACAAAATATTTTCTGGTTATCGTAATTTTAAACAAAACATTTAGATTACTTTTATGCATGGTTTTTATTTTGATTAGCATTACAACCAAGTGCAATTGTTTTGGTGAGCTTATGCAAATAATTATCAATCTGATGTGTCATTTTATAAATGTACTTCACTTAGTACACTCAAAAAAGCTGCTTGTTCCAACGACTTATTCAAAATGAGTTAAAAACAACACAATTTGTTTTTTTGCTAAATTTTATTGTTTTATGTCCAGTCTACTTTCATTTGTTATATTTACTTAATTGATTTGTGTTAGGACAACATGAATGAATTGTGTGGAACCCTGCATTTTTTACAGTGTGAATTCTATTCAACATGCATGTTCATTAGAAGATTATAGTGTATTAGCAGTACTGTGATTGACCCTGTAGGGGGCGTCTGAGCATTAGTATTTGCCTTTATTAGACTTATAACATTGATTTGTAACATTCTACAAAGTCAAGAAGATGAAGCAAAAACAGCCATATTTAATATGATATTGCACTTGTTTTACTATAAGAATACATGCGGCTATATTTTAGAAAGCTAATGGATTCTTATTTGTGGACACGTTTCAAGTTAATCTTGGCCTATAATGTCTTGTGCCTCCCTTTTGTAATTTTTCATTATTTTTTTGGGTATCATTACAAGTTTAGAAGGGAATGTTCTGGATGATTTTAGAGCCCATGTTTGCAGCCAAACAAATGTCCCTAAATGACATTCCAGATCAGGCTCCAAGGAATCAGAATGGTTGTTTTGGGTTCATGACAGCTGACGTGTCACTTACAGTTTGAGGATAATTACTGTTGTCAGATCTTTTTAAATGTTTAATTAGTCAGAATTGTTTTTGCACTGGTTGTTCTCTGTTCTCTTTGGCCTCGTCTTAAACAACCCAAATCGTGAGTTATTATGCTTGGCAGTTGTTCTGTGCTATATATATATATTTTTAAAATATCACATGGTTTCATTTTTTTTGATCTGTAATGATAATAAAACAATGCTGCTGATAATAATAATAATAATAATAATAATAATAATAATAATAATAATAGGGTCTTAAAAAGTTTTGAAATGTCTTAAATGTCAAAAACAAATTTTAGGTCTTATATAAAATAAGAAAACCCACCATAAAATATGGTGTTGTAGGTCTTAAATCTTTTTAAACAGGTCTTGCAACAGTGTGGTAGGCAGGTAAATGTCATCAATGCTATTGAATAATAATCTGCAGTAAATGAAAGGTATTTATATAATTTTTAAAATTGAATTTTTATGTGCTGTTTGTTATTCTGAATTTACATTGTGCTTGATAATTGATTTTGATCAGCTGATATCCTTGTATCACTGTAAAAATATATAGTAACTAATATTTGCCTGAATCATGCGATTTGTTAGGTATATTGCATTGCTTTAAAGGTCACCTTTATTTATATTTTTAGTAGTTTGAAACAATATATTGTCTGGGTTGGTCATGTACTGTAAATTATGGTGGTAAAAGGTCTAATTGCAATTGGCCCCCAGTACATTCTCAGATTTTACAGATGTATTTATTTCTATGTCAATGATGTTTACATTAACAGTTGTCAGAGCAGACATCAAATCCTATGTAATTTGATATGGAAATACACAGAAAACACCTGTGAATCATGAGATATGTGCAATATTTTGAGATTTGTGATATCTAAAAATATGTGATATTTTTACAGTGCAGATTCAGGGAATCCTGAGGCAGGAGTGTGTGTGTTCTGTATGTGTTTATATACTTAACCATAGCTTTTAAAGTCAGTTTACCAAAATATGCACCTATCTATACCTCTTTTTAATTTAATTTAATTTTATAGAAAAAATGCACACAATGTTGAGTTGGTCCATGCAGAATATGATAAGAAATGTTTATTTTATGTGTGTGAGAAAGATATCAACAGTCTGAGAGCTGAGACACTCTAAGTAGTTCTAAAATAGGGCTATGCTACATGACAATATATAGCATATGGACAAAATGAAAAGCCTATCGATCATATTATTCTTTATAGTTTAACTTGTGGTGTCACAAAATACATTGTATAAGTTATTACTTTTTCATAATTTATTTATTACTATAATATTACACACCATTTTGGGGATGCAGATAGAAAAAATGTTGAAACTTTTTTTTTTTGGAAAATATCGCACTTAATTTACAGATATGTAATTTTTTTTATGTTGAAACTGTATTTATTAGTTTTTGAAAAGTGTTTTAAACTTTATTCATATTTATCCTATTTTTCTACATTTTTAATCAAACTTTTGCCCTGAAGTTCTAAATAAATAAATTAAGAATTATGATGACATATAAGTACATTTCTGACTATATGCAGTACTTTAAAATGTAATCAATAAGGGGTCAATGTATAAGCTATTAATCAATCAATAGTTAATCTAAACTGTTATTGGTTGAACTAACAAAAATTTTATTGTCAGGGTGTCTGTGGGGTCTTAAAGTATTAAAAATTGATACATCAATTATGAGAAAATTAAGGCTCTTAAAGGGTATTAAAAAGTCTTAATCCCGTTTTTATGAGGTCTTAAATTTTGTTCAAGTGTTGTCCAAAGTGTTTAACTCCAAAAAAGCATAAATGTGTTTATTTTCCTTCTAATAATAATAACAACGGCGTCCTCGATCCACAATTGGTTTGGGCCGGGGCACGTCAGACCATACATCCGGGTGATGTCATGTTTGCGACAAACGCGGGAAGGTGATGTGACGCTCTCCACATGTAGCGAAACCATAGAGCGGCAAAATGGGAAAATTTTAAGTTTGCATACTCCTGGTTGGAGAAAGATGAGTTTAAACAGTGGCTTAAAAGCTTATTCTTTTAAGCTTTGTTTTTTCCGAGCTTATCTGAGTTCTGTTGCATGGTTGTGCTCCATAGATTTATTTAACTATGTACTGAAGAGTTCAGATGCAAAAACCTCTAAATGCAATCAAACATTTTCTCTTAAAATGAGCATTTTTCTCAGCCTCCTATGTTTATGTTCAAGTGTTGCACTTTAAAGGCAATGAAAAGAACATCAGTATAAATTGATATTCATCAGTATAAAAGTAAACTTTCTGAGCCTACACACAAGAGTCAGAGAAAAATGCTAATTTTAGAAGAAAATATCAAACAACATTTAGAGATTTTCGCATCTAAACTCTTCAACTGTTTATTAACAACTGTTTATTACGTTAAAGGTTTTATACTGACTAGAACTTGAAGTGGCGACGAGGTCTTAAAATATTCTGAGAAGGTCTTTAAAAAGATATTGAAATTATCTTTAGGGTTTTTGCATATACCCTGATTGTGCTATATACAGTATAGTGTTATAAGGAATTGAGGTGATATATCATGATATGAGATTTTTGTCATGTCCACCAGCATCAAGATGTGGATATTGTACAGTATATGTTGTCTTTTATACTCACTTATACATTTGTCTTTTTTTTTACACATTCATTTGATGCAAATAGAAAAGAAAAATACTGTCTTGAAATATACTATATAATCTTTGTGTTTCAGGACTGGATCCTCAAGAGACGCTCCTTCATTTTGCTGCTCGCCGTGGGCTTTCCAAAGTAGCCAGATTTCTTCTCAAGCAGCCAGGAGCCCGAGAGGCCCTTAACCTGTGTAACAAACAGGGGGCCACACCGGTGCTGATCGCCCAGAGTCGAGGAAATACAGCACTGCTGGAGCTCTTCAACATGTGAGGAACACTCTTACATCTAAACTCACAATGCAAGCAGCAGTGCTTGCTATTTCTTGTTCAGATTTCCTTTGTTGTTGCAGTTGTTCAGAAAAAGTAAAACAGAAAAGTTTTAAAGGGGACCTACTATGCAAGCATCACTTTTTTAACATCACTTTAGGGGTTTAAACACTTGTGTATTCACAGTGTGTGGATATAGCCAGCCTTTAATGGTAAAAATGTATTAATTTTATTATTTTATAATCACACTTCTGCAGAAACACTTTGATTGACATTCTCAATTTGTACGTCATCAGAGGGGGAAAGCCTTGCCCATTTGTGACAATCTCTGCTATTAGAGTGTATGCCGTACCTGTCGAAGATAATGTATTTTAGATAGTGGCATTATAAATGTAATCTTTTTACATCTTAGTTTTTTTACAGATAATGTTAGTGCTGTTTTGGTCATGCATTGAAATATTTTCTCTCTCTTGTTTTCTCGTAATCACAACTTTTATTTTCACGTGATCTCGACATCACAAAACATGTCTAGGGTATCTTCTTAGAATAAGCATAAAAAAAGGTCGTCTGGTCATTCATTGTGCAGGTATAAATAATAATAATAATAAACATCTCTTTCTCTTCTTTTTCATTCTTTTATAACCTGTTTGAACACATTTTAATCTGTTTTTAATTATTTTAATCGTTTTTATTTTCTTGTTTCTGTTATTCTTGTTTATGTAAAGCACGTTGAATAACCATTGGGTATGAAATGTGCTATATAAATACATTTGCTATGTTTTGCCTAATAAATTATTAATAATAATTAATACATAAAAATGCAAAAAATAAGTTGTGATTACTAGAAAGCATCTTTTTGTTATGTTGAGATCACAAGAAAAATAAGTCGGGATCATAAGAAAACACGAGAGAACAATATTCATGGCCTCATGAGGACTTTTATAGTTTTGAATCTACCACTATGCTGACACACAGGTGATTTAGTTTCACCCTCTTTTGAAAAGAGCACATCCCATTTGAATTTAAAGCGACAATCACAGAAATGTCACAATATGGATCAAAGGCTAAAAGGGGCAGTTTTAAAGAGTTATAAGACATTGTTTGTGGGGTATTTCCAGTTGAAATTCATATACACACTTTAGGGACATCAGAAACTTACTTAACATTTTTTTTTAAAAGGGCATAATAGATCCTCTTTAAGTAAAATCCAATTGGCCTTGAGCTTTTGACATAGAAGAGCTCTTATCATTAAAACATCCTGCTTACAATATCTTTCCTATTATCTACCTTTTCCCTACATCCCATGATGCTTTTTGCATGAATTAAGGGAAATGAACTGTGTACAATGAGGGGTCATTATCAGGTCCACACAGAATCTGTGGATTATTTTGCTATTTCTACACAGAACTTTGTTAAGAGAAAAAAAAAAAATATATATATGGAATGATTTTGATCGTTTAGTAACTTTAAAACGACAAATAAAAAATTACTTTTTTTTTACTTTTATTTAAGGATTAAAATGCAAATCCAATCAGATATACTTGTTTGTTAAACCAAGTCTCTCATATAATACATCTCCTAAAAGACCGAAAATATTACTTTTCAAACTGTATTGTAAATAAATCATATAAACATTTGCTAATTATTCAATAGTATTACTGAAATTAATATGAAAACTAAATAATCGATTAATCTGTTGTTTATTTCTTTGATTTAATCTGATAAAAAAAACAAAAAACAAGAAAAGCATTAATTTCCAACTCTTTATTCAAAAAGCTCATCCCTGAGCTGTTATAATAATAATAATAATAATAAAAAAATACTAAGTAGTTTTGTCCTGTTTTTAATCCAAATATCTAAAATAATCTTAAATCAAGATAAATACTAGACACATGATGTAGCATAAGAAATTATGTCTTGTTTTCTGAAGAAAAAAAAACCCACCTCAAAATTAAGTGTGCTTAAAACAAGCTAAATTATTTGCCAATGGGGTAAGAAAAATAATCTTAATGAGATATAATCTCAAACAGAAGTTTTAAGCATCACTTAACTTTCTCAAGTCATTTTTCTTGTCTAGTCTTGATTTAAGATTTTTTATATATTTATATATATGACTAAAAAAGAAAAGCTTTTTTGCAGTGTAGCTATACATGACAACAGATAGAAAAATAAATGATCTAAAAAAGCAGAGTGAATAAAGTCTTGCAAAGTGCAAAGTAACTCTACCACCGCTACTTCTGTTGTTAACTCTTTTGCTGGTGGGTTTAAAATATTCTGTAATCAGAAGTCAGTTTTCTTTAGGCGTCCATTATTTTACATTCACCCTTAATTTTTCCGTGGTGACGCGTCATCTTTGTCATGTGACACCGCAGCCACAATAGCGATGTATGACAGATGTATCCTTTTTATTATGTTTTTTCCGTTTTAATTCAACACATTCACGCGCTTGCTCATCATGTCATCAACTACCTGATATTCCAATTCACAATAACGTGCAAGTGATCGTGATCTATAACGTGAGATGGGTGTCGCCATGTTTACTCACGACAGCTTGTTTGACTCATTCATAAAAGTAAAACACACATAATTCAGCACATAAATTTATGAGTTACTCCCAAAATACATGCAAGTAAGTGGCTGGTGAACTTAGACAAGAATAGTTTCATCTTTATAGCTACTTTTACTATGTATGTACTTATCACAACTTTTCAGTTCCGCTCTTAAGTTAAACGAGCTAATGCTAACCTGGATAACGAGTAAAAACACCAGAACCAGGGACTTTACGGTCCTCACTTCAAAACGGAACAAAAGTAGGATTCTTTAGTGATTTACCCTGCTGTTGAACTCCCTTCCTCCTCATCCCTGTCTATGAGGCGCCGAACTCTGGTGGTAGCTATCAGTGCGCAAAGTGTGTTCACTCCACTTCCGCACTGAACTAAAGTGTTTTTTAATAATTAAACGTCACCGTGTCGCGCGACACAACGAAACGATTAGGAAATTTGTTGCCATTGCTTTTAGTAATTGATTTTTATTGATTTAATCGATTCGTTGTTGCAGCCCTAATTTAAAGCCATTTACTTTGCGTGGGTAAATTAATCTCATATGATAATTAATCTCTCAATGATCTGCGTAAAAAATGGATTTTTGTGTACGCAGATTCCGTGCTGGGGTTATCATTACTCTTGAATATTAAAATACTACAGATTAGACTTCACAAATTACTTTCAGCAAAACTTGAATAACTCCAAATTCCACAAAAGAAATAAAAGCAATGTAAAATAAAGATAAAACTTTTGTTAGACTCGTAAACATGTAGACAGCCCCCTCTAATGCATTTGTCATCTGAAACGTGCAACAAAATATACCCAGAACAACGTATTTTACAGTTAGTAAAAATGTAAAGCTAAAACACATATTTCCAATGAGCCTGGGCTGAAAAAAGACTCTTAATGAACATTTAGCATGCTTTCTGTCCATGTAAACTCACTTTTTTGTCCATTTAATTTGTTCCAGACATTTTAAAATCATCCTGACATCAAGTTGAGATGCTTTTTCCCCCTCAGAAGAAACATCTGAGAAACAGGAGGTCTCCATTAGCTCTTTGTTTAATTTCATTGCAGAGACATTAAAGCAGTATAATCGCATATTACTCTTTCATCTGCGCTGTGCTGCTTCAGACAGCAGTGACAATTGCTTTCCTCTGACCTCGTTGACAAAAATCACTCCACCCAGCATTAGTCAACACTGCAGGCCCATATTTGAACCATTACCTCTTATTATTAACACACTCCAGTTTGCAAATCAGTACAAAATAGACATTTCACTGCATAATAACTTGACTTGTTTAACTGGATGTTTTTGCGGCGTCTCTTGAATAAATAAATGAATGCAGTACATGTTATTAGGATGTACACTATCAGTCAAAGGTAAAAAAAAAAATAAGAAAAGAAAACATTATTAAACATTATTAAACATGACTCTTCTAATGCATAAAAATATCATACTGTTTGCAGATATTTAAGAATCATGCTAAGTGAACATTCTTGTTTATCTGTAAAACAATGCTGAGATCAGATATTCTGCTTTCTGAAAATGTTACGTGCCAGAACTTCTGTCTTTGTTTTGGTCATTTTAACCCGCCCAGTGCCACTTTAGCCAATTATATTTCAGCACCTGGGTTGCATTTGTGGAAAACAGAGTATTTCATTCATTCAGTCAGAAAGGCACTCAAAGGCTCAATCCCAATTCTATTTTTGTACCCCTACCCCTTTCCCTTCCCCTTTCCCTTGGCCCTTAAAAACGAGTGTGAAGGGGAAGGGCTTCAAAATTTACCCCTTAGAATTGGGACAGCACTACAACACCTGCACACGTCATCATACGTCATCGCAATCTCATGCTTCATGTGAGATCAGACCATCGCGACTGCTGTAGTTATTCCAGTTGTGTTTTTTTTGGTATTTATCTTCAGGAAATCACTGAAGTCACTGAAATTCGTAATAATGACAGAAAAATACTAATTTGTGGCTCTCCTTACTTCCGGGTGCAACGAAACTGCTGCTGTGGCTGGTACTTTCTGGGAAATTTTCTTACCCCTTGGTTTCGAGTGTGGTCCTGAAAAATCTTCATTCAAAGGGGTGTATACCCCTTCCCCTTAGCCCTACGCCTTCAAGCTAAAGAGAATTGGGACACCACTACACCTTCACATGAACACGCAAAACGAGAGGTAGGGGTAAGGGGAAGGGCTAAGGGGCAGAATTGGGATTGGGCCAAAGTCTGTGTCCATGACTGAAATGCGATGTCCGGTGGACAGTAGCAGACTCCGAAATGAGACGCAGATTCAGAGTTCCACATGAGGTTATTAATTGGCAAATAATATAAATATTATGAATGTAGACATTAGGTGAGTAGGTTACATTGTAACCTCGTGTCCTAACAACACCCTACGTGAGGAGATTTGCAATGATAAGCAATTTGGCTGTTTGCACCAGACGAAACACAACAGAAATTTAAATACAGCCATTCAGAAGCACAGTATATATTTGCACTCACTGCACCTCAACGAAATGGTAAGGTTTAAAATTTAATTATTACATATTAAAACATAAAAACTTTAACATTATTAAATGTAGATGCAGAATCAGTGATATTTGTTGGCTTGCAGAGGGTCACAGATCTAAAGTTAAATTTCAAACGGTTTATTTTATTTTCAAGATCTGAGGTGAACTTTCTGCTGCTGCTTTCAGTATGTGGCAATTAATGTCACGTGAAATGGCAAACTCACATTGTTAGCATTTAACACTGAATAAAGCATGGGGTGTATCTAAGGGTGATCATTGTCAGTTTATCCTGTTGTTCACCTGCAAGAAATAGAAACCGTTTCTAAAATAGACATTTCAGGTGTAGGTTAGAACAAAAACTCCTTTTAATATGAAAAATATTCCTTCTATCGTGTACTGTTGCTTTTAGTTAGAAAACGGTTCAAATCAGTCTTTAGGCTCAATAGTCAGGCTCAATATGTCAATTTAAAATATTATTTCACAATTTGATAAGGATTACATTTAAATTTAGTTAAATATTGAATTTATCCCTGTGAATTAAAGCAGAATTTTCAGCATCATTACTCCAGTCTGCTTCAGTGTCACATGATCATTCAGAAATCATTCTGTTTTGAGGGACCACTGCCCAAAAGCATTTTAATATATGAAATATAACATTTTAAAATGTATGCAATTTTGAAAACTGGGCTGCTTTTTTTGTGTTTTTTTAAATGTATTTTAATTGTATTTTTTGTGGAAATTGTGATACAGTACCATTAAAATTTGCTTTATTTATAGTCATTACATCACAATAAAGTGTTCAAGAGTGAAAATAAAAATACTTATAATAGGGATTTTTTCCACAAAACTTTGAAACAGGAAAAAAACATGTTTTTGAAATTATTAATGAATGAGTACCAGTTATAATCTATCATAACAAAACAGCAAATTCATATATCAGTCGATTTCTAATGAAATGGTACAATGATGCTGAAAAAATGAATCAGTCAAATCTACATTCAACAAGAAAACTAATCTTTTATATTATAATCATTTTGAAATTTAAACAACCTTGGGCAGCAGAAAAAGCTCCTTACTGATGCCAAACTTTTGACCTGCAGTGTAATTATATTAAGTGTCTTGATGACAGTGGTTTGTTATTTTGTTGAAATGGAGCCGTTTGAGCATATCCTGTTCATCTGATGGCATGTTTTGATTTAGGGAGGATTCAGAGACAGACGCTGGCATCGAGACGCCCAGACAGATCTCCGCCTCGGGCGGTCGTGTGTTACAGCACAACCCTTCACTGAACACCTACACCCTCTCTGTGGGCACGGAGCCTGGCGCTGCACCACCCAGCCTGCAGGCCGACATCCTGAAACTGCACAGACTGATCCTCCGCCATCATCAGGGGAAGGATAGTCAGGTCAGTTTGATTAGATCTGGATAAGAAGTTATTTTCTAGATGTCTCCTCTTCTATGAATTTTATGTAAGTTTCAGAGTTTAATTGTTTAGATTGTTCAGACAATATACGAGTAGTCATGACAAACAATGATGACTGTATAATGTTATAATGATGCAATCATTAATATAAAGTCATATGGTTATATTTTTTCCAAGTAATTAACATGTTAAATTAATGGTGTACAGTTTTGCAGCTTAAAAAATATTCTGCAGTTAGGGTGAAACAGTGCTATTTTTTATTACATGCTAAGAATAATGTACAGTGGGTACTGAAAGTATTCAGACCCTCTTAAATTTTTAATGCAGTTATATTGCAGCCATTTGCTAAAAGTTCATTTTTGTTCCTCATTAATGTACACACAGCACCCCATATTGAAAAGAACACAGAAAGAACACATACAGAAAAACACATACTAGTTGACATTTTTGAAGATTTATTAAAAAAGAAAAACTGAAATATCACATGGTCCTAAGTATTCAGACCCTATGCTCAGTATTTAGTAGAAGCACCCTTTTAATCTAATACAGCCAGGAGTTTTCACACCTGGATTTGGGGATCCTCTACCATTCCTCCTTACAGATCCTGTCCAGTTCTGTCAGGTTGGATGGTAAACGTAGGTGGACAGTCATTTTTAGTCAGAGATGCTCAATTGGGCCATTCAAAAACAGTCACAGAGTTGTTGTGAAGCCACTCCTTTGTTATTTTAGCAGTGTGCTTAGGGTCATTGTCTTGTTGGAAGGTAAACCTTTTTCTGTCAATATGGGGTGTTGTGTGTACATTACTGAGGAAAAAAATAAACTTAAACGATTTTAGCAGATGGCTGCAATATAACAAAGAGTGACATATATGAGGGGGGTTGAATACTTTCTATACCCACAGGATATAAAACAAGTCAATAAATAAGTGTTCTCATGATTTGATTTAAAATGACTTCTAGTTTAGTATATGTAACCTTGTGTCAGTTTTCTGATTTTGAGGTTTATACATCATATGAAAGCTGAATATAAAGACTTTCCATCCATTTATGGTTTGTTAGGGTATATTTGGCTGATTTACAAGTATTTGAAAATCTTGAATCTGAGGGTTCAGAAAAATCTGAATGTTTAGAAAATTACTTCTTTAGTAAATTTAGTAAATTATTTCTTAGCAATGCACACTACTAATCAAAAATTAAGTTTTTATTTACAGTATTTACAATCATAAAAAGGCTTAAAAAAATCGGTCATTTTGACCCATGCAATGCATTTTTGGCTACACACACAATAATTTGTGTCACATATGATATGTTAATCAAATATGATTTACTTAGCCATTCCATCAGTTCTCAGTGTCATGTCATCCTTAAGAAACCTTTATAATTAGCTGATTTGTCTCTTAAGAAACTCATTTATTTTAATGTGCTTTTTTGATTAATATTTCAGTGAAAACCGTGATACTTTAAAACAAAAACTTTTCCTTAAATTTATTTATTTATTTAACCAGAAATGTCTTATTGAGATAGAGTATCTCTTCTCTACCTGGCCAAGACAGGCAGCATAGTAGAGTTACAAAAAATAAAAAAATTACGTCACAACACATAAACACACACAAAAATAGTATAAACCATAATCAATTGTTAGAAATGTGCACCATTCTGAATTGACAGTCTTTAAAATATTTTTAAACATAACGTTAGATGGTACAGATTTCATATGTACAGTAGTATATCTTGAAGTTCATTCCATACATATGCAGCATACTAAGAGAATACAGATCGACCTAGCTCTGTGTGAAAAAATGGCATCTTAAGTAAGAGTATATCTGCTGATCTGGTACTGTAAGTATTTGAACAGTACTCCAACAAATTAGATATATACTGTGGTCATTTACCAACTAAAGCTTTAAAAATTAAAAACTAAGATATGTCTTTTCTCCTTAACTGTAATGAGGTCCATTTTATATAAATTACAGTGATGTGTGCGTGCACTTGAACCAGTGACAAATCTTAAAGCACTATGATAAACAATATCCAAAAAAAAAAAAACATTCAGAGGTGAGTGCACATAAAGTATATCTCCGTAATCCAATATTGATAGAAGTGTACGGTCAACTAAACGTTTTCAAGCTGCGAAGGAGAATTTTTTATTTATATGAAAATAAAAACCTAATGTTGGTCTGAGTTTTTTTTAAAATAGGCTATTAATATGAAAACTATAAGTCAACTTCTCATCAAGCCAAACACCTAAATCAATATAAGATGAAACTTTTTTTTGCCATTTAAAGTTTCGATTTTAAAATCGTGTATTGATAATCTGGATCGTGTAAAGATCATGTATTTATTTATTTATTTTTTTGCATTCAATATACATTTTGAGAAACCAAGATACATTTGGAATGAATTAAAAGCAATTTGTAAGGAGTCTATTGATAGATGAAGCCAGTGCGAATAAATGTGTCGTCTGCATTAAAGTGTATATTTACTGACTCAACAGCTTTACCAAGTTTATTTATATAAATAGAGAATAAAATTGGTCCCAAAATTTAACCTTGAAGGAACACCTGTCTTTACTGTTAAAGGAGCAGAGATGTGATTTTCTATAGAAACAGTTTTTCCAGTCAATGAATTATGGAACCATTTCAATACTCTTGTACTAAACCCTATACATCTTAGCCTTTGCAACACAATATGGAAAGAGTTCATCAAAAGAACAGCTTTTTAAACAAAAGCGACATATAGTAAAATGATCTCTAGATCATTGCTCTGGCATAACTGTAGACTTAGACAATCGCTCGAAAGACCAAAAAAAAAAGTCTAAAGCTGTTCTCTGTTCATGTTCAGGGAGGAGTTGGGTTTCAGCAGAGCTTAAAGTCTCCGCACATTGCCCAAGAATGTGATGATGACCCGGAGACCAGAGATCGCTGTTGTGAAGTTTCACCGCACGACTCCCTTGATAGTACAGAAGGAGGGTGCACTCTTTTTAGCACACAGGAAAACAAAGCAGAACGTAATGACTGTCTGGATCCGGGAGGACCCTTGCTCAGCTGTGAAACGGCCCTGGCTCTCCTACACAATAGTGAAGATCAGCGGGCGTATGCTTGTGAAAACACTGTGAGCGATTGCGGAGAGCAAGAGGAGAGTTCAGCTGCTGGTGGATTTATTGGAGATAGGAGTGATGGTTTGCAGGGCATAGACTCTTCCTGCGGACGCCAGAAAGAGGAAGCTGATAAAGCTGAGGGGCCTGAAAGGGAAATCTCTGTTGAAGAGAAAGTTCTGGAGGAGAGCAGTGCTATTGGAGAGGCTGGAGATATGGGAATCACTCAGTCTTTGGACACGCCGGAAAGCTCGGATGTTGAATCTTCTTCTCAGGGAGCTGAGAGTGATGAGGAGGATGAGGATCGATATGAGGATCTCATAGAAGTAAGCAAGGATCCATTAGAAGTCAATCCGGATGGAGATACATCTCTAAATTTGGTTGAGAATGAGATTTGCTCCTGTTTACATTATTTGGGTGAGCGGGAAACCCAAACGCTGAAGGAATCTGAGGGAAATGTTAGTGATAGCAGTCAAGGTGATCCTAATTATTCAAGAAACTTCAATTCAGATGGAGATACATCTTTAGATATGGTTGAAAATGAGATGTGTTCCTGTCGAGATGATTTGGTTGAGCGGGATAGTCAAATGCTAAAGGAATCTGAGGGGGATGTTTGTAAAAACACTCAAGATAACCTTTATTCTTTAAGAAACTTCAATCCGGATGGAGATACATGTCTAGATTTGGTCAAAAATGAGATGCTTTACTGTCATGATGATTTGGGTGATCTGGAAACTCAAACGCTGAAGGAATCTGAAGGAGATGTTTGTGAAAGCACTCAAGATGATCTTAATTCTTCAATCAACTTTGAAGAAGAAGATGCTAATGAAGAGTTTCAGGAGACTTCTGAAACACCGTACTTGGAAATCAACGGCGAGGAACCAACGAAAGATCATGGTAGTGCTTTTGTTGCTGAATCTGAGAGCGTTTCACAACTGCAAGATAAAAATCAAGAGCTGCTGCCTGTAGAAAAAACTATTGATTCTATTGAAGATGCTGCGGAAGATGGAAGTGAGAAACAATTAAGTTCTTACGATGACTTACAAACCGAGCCTCAATCTCAAGTGTCAAGCGAGGACACCTTAGAACCTAAAGATCTGGAGCCTGTTTTAGGTTCTGGCTGTGAGGTGATGGAGAACATCCAGGAAAACAAACCCATTTGTAATTCTCTGGAGGAAGCTCCTGAGTCAGCGATTCCTGCAGATATGGTAAAATCAAATCTAACCAATGACTTCTGTTTGGTTCCCATGCAGGATATGACATCAGACAGTGAGGTCATGTACGCAGATACAGAAATATCAGCAGAAAATACAGATAAATCAGGAGATCACGGTGTCTTGGTTCAACCCACAGATACGCTCAAGTCAAATAAGTCGGGAATCTCTGAGAAATGCCTGGCTGTCAATAGACAAGATATGCTGGGTGCTTCAGTCCGAAGTAAACATGTAGATGGTGCCTTACATCTCTCAAATGCTCTTGATGAGGAGGATGTTATAGTTTCTTCTGTATGTCCCGAACAAGCCCACAGAAGCTTAGATCCCATGTCTCAAGGTGCAGAAGGTGCAGTCAATGAAGTTGGACAACCATTATATGAAGAGCTGGTGAAAGGTGAGTTAAATGATCAAAACTGTATGTATTTATGATGCGTGTATTTCTCAGATCCAAAGTATTTTTCTTTTTTTGTGTGTGTGAACATTAGCATAACATTATTATACTTCATTTTGATAAAGTGTATACTGTTGTAGGACTGGGTAAAAAACACAAAACAACAACTTGCATTTAACAAAATGATATTGATTCAGGAATGTTGAGAGTCTCTTGACACGATGTAGGCTATAAAACACACAGGATGTCCTTAAACAACAACGTATAAACAAAGAATCTATAATTATAAAACAAATATTTATATAATTGTAACTAATATTACAAAGTAGGCTAAATGAACAAAACACCACAATAGTTTTGGTTTACTTTCTTGCTAAAAAGCGCTTGTTTTCCCATCAATAACTTTCTTTGATCCTTGAAAATATCTTTTGAGGGATTTACTTTTACATGCACAAACAGCAGCAGCCTAAACAACAGAACATCGTTGTCTAATTTTACCTGCAGTGCTTCTGTGAGGGGAATACATTTATTTACTGTATATAAAATCAACAAACATGAACAAGTTTCACTTATAAAAATAAAATAACCTTGTCATGTGGCCTATCATTTTTCTATTTGCTCTATACATTCAAGATGATGCTACTAAGGACAGCTTTTTGATTTTACATAGGCCTATAGAATGTCATGGGATCTTACTTTTCACTCCGGTAAAACATAATCTCGAATTTGAAAATGAAAGAAACACCATTGAAAGGGGTTCCGTTTTGTCAAGTTAACCGTGCTTTCAGCTTAATTGTTTAACGTTTACTACAATGTCAAGGTGTTAAAAAAAAGAACATTGTATTGGCCTACTGTATGAAGCAAATAAAACAAAACACAACGTCACATCATTTGTTTCGGAAAATGAATAAGCCGTGTCTCAGCATCAATATGAAAGCATCTGGCTGTCAGTCTTTGACATGACTGGACTTTGCTCATCAGCGCCCCCACACCTTGATGCTCATGACAAGAATAGCATGTGTAGTTATTTTTTTATTTTTTTTAGTGAGGTGTAAATCTCCGTCATGCATAAATGAATGACACTTTTACACATAATAATCCATGATCACTTTACACAGTACTGAGACCGCACATCATTATAACACATTGTAAATATTTTCTAAGACACAGGGTTAAAATCCATCTCCAAGAATTTTTTCTTCTTCTCTAAAATCCTTCTTTCCCCCAAAATAATATATTTGTCGAATCCCCCCCCCCATCAATGAGGCTTACAATAATGCAGGCTACAGAATATTACACAAATCCACACCTTTCTCATATACAGTATACATATATACACATTTACATAAAAAAAGATGGATGGGTGGCATAGTGTCTCAGTGGTTAGCACGGTCGCCTCACAGCAAGAAGGTCGCTGGTTCGAGTCCCAGCTGGGCCAGTTGGCATTTCTGTGTGGAGTTTACTGGCGTGGGTTTCCTTTGGGTGCTCCGGTTTCCCTCACAATCCAAAGACATGCGCTATAGGTGAATTAGGTAAACAAAATTGCCCATAGTGTATGTGTTCATGGGAGTGTATGGGTGTTTCCCAATACTGGGTTGCATCTGGACAGGCATCTGCTGCGTAAAACATATGCTGGAATAGTTGGCGGGTCATTCCACTGTGGCAACCCCTGATAAATAAGGGACTAAGTCAAAGGAAAATGAATAAATGAATGAATAAATAGATAGATAATGAAAATTGTAATGCATTGTGAGTAGCATGATCGCCTTACAGCAAGAAAGGTTGCTGGTTCGAGCCTCGGCCGGGTCAGTTGGCATTTCTGTGTGGAGTTTGCATGTTCTGCTGGTGTTCGCGTGGGTTTCCTCCGAGTGCTCTGCTTTCCCCTACAAGCCCAAAGATATGTGCTATAGGTAAATTGGGTAAGCTAAATTGTCCGCATGTGTGAGTGTGCGTGTGTGTGAATGAGTGCGTATAGATGTTTTCCAGTAATGGGTTGCAGGTGGAAGGGCATCAGCTGCGTAAAAACATATGCTGGATAAGTTGTCGGTTCATTCAGCTGTGGTGACCCCAGATTAATAAAGGGACTAAGCCGAAAAGAAAATGAACGAATGAAACCAAAGATCCACATTTAATTTCATTACAGGTCAGATATTACTGTGTGATTGCATAGCAGGGGCTCCAAGTCTCTTTAACAGCAGCTGCCTGCCATGATAAACCACAATCCAATAAGTATATCTCTCAGATCCGGCAGAATAATTGAAAGTAGCCTGTGTGTCTCCATCGCACAAGCGCCTAAGAGAACAGGGCGTATCCTTCATGATTTATGTACATAACAAAATGTAGCCTAGAAACAGGTGATGTCATTTTGGGATGTCCAGGGAAGTGAAGTTACAAGACGAGGTCAGCATTCATTTCCTGACCTTTTTTTTCCCTTTTCATTCTCACAGTAACTAAAAAAGTACATTGGTACACCCATGTTTTCAAAGCATACTGTTATCATTGCAGAGTTACGTAACTGAACCCAAATAGTCAGGCTTACAATTTCCAGAAATATCCTTTTTGGTTGAAGCAGGATTTGTTTTTGCTTCATTTATCACTAATAATAAAATGACTCATATTTTCCATTTTTGAGTTAACTAATGGGCTGCACGGTGGCGCAGTGGGTAGCACGTTCGCCCCACAGCAAGAAGGTCGCTGATTCGTTGGGGTTTCTGTGTGGAGTTTGCATGTTCTCCCCGTGTTGGCGTGTGTTTTCTCCGGGTGCTCCGGTTTCCCCCACAGTCCAAAGACATGCGCTATAGGTGAATTGGGTAGGCTAAAAGTGACCCCAGATTAATAAAGGGACTAAGCCGAAAAGAAAATGAATGAATGAGTTAACTAATGCTTTTATAAATACAAATGAACACAAAATTATTAGCCATTCTTTAAAATTCCTTATTTTGCCAGTGCTGTTTAACAGAGAGAAGATATTTTCAGCTAATTTTTAAACATAATAATTTTAATAAATAATTTCTAAAAACTCATTTCTGTTGCCCTTTCTATAATGACTGTACATAGTATTTACTGAGTATTTTACAGGATATTCAGCCTAAAGTGCAATTTAATCACTTAATTAGGTTGATCAAGTCATCAGGCTACTGTGTTGTTTTTTTTGTTTTTTTCGGAGCCAATTGACTTTTATTTTTTTTAAACAGCAATAATGTTTTATAAGAATAATAATACTACTAATAATAGTAATAATAATATAATATATTAAATTATTATCTTATTTAATATTATTGTAATAATAATACATTTTAACTAACAAAAAAACCCTAATTTATCTTTTTGAGTTTTTTTTGTAATTACATTTTATTCAATTTATTCATTCATTATTTTATTTTATTTTATTTTATTTTATTTTAATACAATTTAATTTAATTGTATTTTTATTTGGTTGTATTTTAATGTTTATTGCAAATTACTTTGAATTAAATTAAATTCAAATTTTTTTTACCTTTTAATTGTAATTAATTTTAATGAACATTTATAATTTCATTTATTTTACTTTGTTTTATTATTTTACTTAATTTCTAGTTGTCATCTTACCTCTTTTTTTATATTACAAATACTTATAAACATAATTTTTAATGTCCTCTCACAGATTCAGATGCACGTTTGGAGGATCAGATGAACTTTCAGAAGCTCGTTATCATGGACGAAAAAGATCCACCAGTGGTTAGTGCTACATTTTTTTTTGTTTTTAGACTGTGTATTTAATTTACCACACTTCACTTATGAAAGATGCCATTGACAATGTTGGGACTTGCAAAATGACATACTGTACAATACCGTGATAACTGGGGTGCAGAAACAATAGAAGTATTTTTAGTGTCAGCTATTTGTTTTATGCTGAGAAATTTTTACACTTAAATTAAAATTAGCATTTTTTTCTTTATGTAAATATGTGAATATCTACCCATCTTTTTAGTCAAAATACACTCATTTTAGGACACTTCAGAGGGATTCTCACATACAGCAAGGGGTCAGTATTTACAGTTGCTTTAAAGTAAATAAATCTGAGCACCGAGCTCCAAACGGGGGCGATATTTCCTTGGAAAAAATATAGTATAGCATCTTGTTTCACAGCAGCATATTAGTCGGGTCCCCATGGTGACAGGCACATGTTTAACCAATTGCAGATGTGCTCCTTCCTTTCATCTTTAGACCTACAGTACTTGTTGCATAACCATCTGAGAATTGTTGTAAACATCTGAAAATTTAGGTGTAATATGTTGGAATACAGGCCGTTTCAATGTGGTGCAAATTGGCCCACGAACATTTCCTGCTTGATATCAAACCATTTCATAACTGTAACAAGAGGCAATTCAATCATAACCTAATGTTAAAACAGCTTTCATAACATTATTTATTCATATGTGGCTCTTTTTATCTACACACTCTCGATATGTGGAAAATGTGAAACAGGAAATACGTTGGGACCATTGTTTTTGTTTACATTCCTCATAATGGTCTATACAGTATGTGCTGAGTTCCACACAATTTCTTCATGTTGTCCCAACTCAAATCAATTAAGTCAACTCAATTGTTTTTTTGTTTTTTTACAAATTTAAGTTTAATGTAATGTAATGGTGTATTTATATAGCTCATTTATTGTGTATGGTCATACACCCAAAGCACTTCACAATCACAATCATGAGGGAGGTCTCTCCACAGCACCACCAGTGTGCAGCATCCACCCGAGAGGGAATTTAGCCAGGACACCGGGGTTACACCCCTACTCTTTACGAGAAGTGCCATGGGATTTTTAATGACCACAGAGAGTCAGGACCTCGGTTTAACGTCTCATTCGAAAGACGGCGCTCACTGACAGTGTAGTGTCCCCTTCACTTTCACTGAGGCATTAGGACTCACTCAGAGCGCAGGTTGAGCGCCCCCTGCTGGCCTCTCTAACACCACTTCCAACAGCAACCTAGTTTTCCCGTGTGGTCGCCCATCCAGGTATAACCAAGCTCAGCCCTGCTTAGCTTCAGTGAGTAACCGGTCCTGGGCTGCAGGGTGATATGGCTGTTTGCAAGTGGATTGAGCATAAAGCAGTTATCCCAATAAAAAACCTTAAGAATTGTGTTGATTTAGCTAATTTTAAATAAGTTGTTTGAACAAGCTGCAAATCTTTTTTTTGAGTGTAATGAACAAAAATGTACTGCTTATTCTACAGAAATATGCGGACATATGCGTGTGTTTTAAGAAATAAATGGTTTCATTCTGTATTCAGTTGTATACAAAGACATTTTTAATATTCCAATAGGTTCATATTTCAAATGCTGAACACAGAATCTTGAAAACAAACAGATAATGCTTACTCTAAGAATGCTACGAGGCTGTTGTTAACATTGATCGTGATGAGAAATGTTTCCTGAGCAAGATGACATCATTGTTAATTTCAGATATGTTTGTTTGTGCGGCACAGTGTCTCCTCACAGCAAGAAGGTTGATGGTTCAAGTCCCGGCTGGGCTAGTTAGCATTTCTGTGTGGAGTTTGCTTGTTCTCCCTGTGTTCACGTGGGTTTCCTCTAGATGCACCATAGACAGAGTTTGTGTGAATGTGGGAGTGTTTGGTTGTTTCTTAGTACTGGGTTGCAACTGGAAGGGCATCCGCTGCGTAAAACATATGCTGTAATAGTAGGCAGTTCATTCCGCCGTGATGACCCCTGATAAATAAGGGACTAACCTGAAGGAAAATAAATGAATATCTTTGTTTACTGTAAAGTGCTGCACATATGATGTGATTGTGCTCGAGTTATTCATGACCAAAGAGTTGCTTTTGTGTCTGAGGTCACAGAAACACTAGATGTAGTGGCATTGAGGTGTGAAGTCTAGAAGCAGTGTGGATTGGTTTGTTTAGTGACAAGTTAGAATGGAGAGTGCTGCAAACCACCTGGCCAAATCAGTTAGAGACAAAATGAATAGTAAATAATGAAATTTGTTTTATTCTTTTATATATTTCGTAAGTGATGTTTCACAGTGTTTCCTATAATGTTATTTTCTTCAAGAGAAAGCCTATCTTATTTCTTTTAGTTTGGCCAAAATAAAAAAAAGTTTTTAAACCTCTTTGATGACATACTTTGGCATTTTAGAATGACCAAATTTCAGATACAATATTTTATTACGTGGTCGGTTCGCTGGTTTGTCCATTAATGCCGTCTCATCGCTCCTATTTTATCATCACATGATTTGTTAAAACAATATTACATGATGATTCTCAGGTATAATATTATATGTGCATGTTTTTTTAACCCTTGTGTTCTGTTGGGGATATTTTCACTCACTCTGGGGTGATTTTGAGTCTTAATTTTGCGTGACTTTCTCTGTGTTTTAGAAAATGGAGTGATTTTTTGTGACAAATCTTATTTTGACACATATTTTGGCAAAGTGCTTTGGAATTGGAAAAACTCAACAATACACTCTGACTCTGTGCAAATTTACTACCCATTTGTTATATTGGTAGCTGTTTTTGCCCCATTTACTTCCATTTATATATTACATTTTTTGATTGCAAAGCCATGACACCCCATTGATATAAAAAAAAAAAAACACATTTTACTTCTTCCCAACAGGGAAAACCACCAACAAACAAGCATGATTAGTTGGTATCATGGCTTTCCAATAAAAAAAATGTAGTTATAATGGAAGTCAATACATTGCAAATCTTGCATTTTGCCTCTTGAGGCGAATTTGAAACATGCCTTGTGCTGTCGTTGCCCAATAACGCACAGTAAACAGTTTGGCACTCCCGTTTTCAAAATAAAATTCCCACATACATAGTAAGTTAAATATAAGCTTAAAAATAACAGGGAGGGAAACTATCATTGTTTTTACAAGAGAACGTTGTTGCTTATCAAACGCAGCCAGAGGTGTGCTTTTTAATGATCTCAGAGCTACATATTCAATTCAATTCATCTTTATTTGTATAGTGCTTATACAATGTAGATTGTGTCAAAGCAGCTTCACATGGAAGTTTATAGTGAATTGAAACAGTGTCAGTTCAGTTTTCAGAGATAGGTTCAGTTCAGTTTAGCTCAGGTCAGTGTGGGTTAATAATCACTACTGAGAGTCCAAACACTGAAGAGCAATTCCATCGATGCGCAGCTCTACAGATCCCGAACCATGCAAGCCAGTGGCGACAGCGGCGAGAAAAAAACTTCACCAATTGGCGAAAGTGAAGAATTTAAAAAACCTCGAGAGAAACCAGGCTCAGTTGGGCACGACCATTTCTCCTATGGCCAAACGTCTTGTGCAGAGCTGCAGTCTAGGCGCAGGAAGGACCTCAGCAAAGACTCGTCTGTCCTTGGAGCATCACAGGAATCAGTCTCATGCTCTCCACCATAAGCACCACAGCAGCTGCTCAGGATACGGCCTGGTCCAGAAACCTTGGGATCATCTCGTCGCTGGTCTTGGATCGCATCAGTGGCATTGCATAGTCTGAGAGCCTCGAGATGAGTACCCCCAGGTGGAAATAGAGAATAAGGAGAATAATTAGTGTAGCTGCTGTTCATAATGTATTTAAACAAGAAGCAAAATCGTGTGTGGGGCACAATCATGCGTCATACCGCTATGTAATGCACTGAGTGTATGCTTTGCTAAAAAGATAGGTCTTTAATCTAGTTTTGAACTGTGAGAGTGTGTCTGAGCCTCGGACATCAGCAAGGCTATTCCAGAGTATAGGGGCCATAAATGAGAAGGCTCGACCTCCTTTACTCGATTTTGCTATTCTGGGTACTACCAGAAGCCCTGAGTTTTGAGATCTTAAAGAGCGGGTTGGATTGTAGCCAGACAGGAGGTTGGTTAGATAAACAGGAGCTAGATTATTTAAGGTTTTATAGGTAAGAAGCAATATTTTAAATTCAATACGAAACTTAACAGGCAGCCAGTGTAAGGAGGATAAAATTGGGGAGATATGATCATATTTTCTAGACCTGGTAAGAACTCTGGCAGCTGCATTTTGCACATATGAGTCTGTGTTCTCTAGATAATGCGGCCCCTTGTCAGGTCTGGATAAATGACCTAAAGTAGGCTTACATGCAAATGATGAGGGAGTGGACCATGAGTCTCATCGCAGTTTGTTTTATCCTCTGATTGGCCCGTTGTCCACCGAGGTTTTACACTCGTGGAATTTACATGAGAACGAGGAAACAGTGGTGTCTGAGGCTCATGATATGCTCATTTCCATATATTGATCTCTTATTATTCTACTATGCCTTTTTTATAGGGCACCTTTAATTGTTTGAACAAATTTAAGTTGATTGAAAATAAGACAATGAAGTTGTCTCAAAAGAAAAACAAAATAATTGTGTTGTTTCATATTTTAAATAAGCAGCAAAAAATTATTTGTTGAGTATTAGGTTAAAAGTTAAGTCACACAAAAATGCTGTGCAGCAAGTTGTCTTACAATTTTGGGTTGAGTCAACTTAATGTCAGCACATTAGGACACTGTGTAAGACCACATATTTAGCAAAAAAATCTTCTTTATGTTACACCTTTTTGAAAAAAGTCAGCTATATCTTGTATGACCTGAGAGTGAGTAAATTAACAGGAGTTTTAAATTTTTTGGAGGAATTATCCCTTTAAGCGACGTCCACTTATTATTGGATCAAAGAAAACTCCTCATAATACCAGTTGTAAACAGTGAAGTAATGAGTGTAGCTTGTTCTGACCATGCGTTCTCCTGTTGGACATTGACAGTTTAATGTCGTGAACTCTTGGCCAGCTGTTCATCCACAGGCTGCTTTACAACTGTTTGGGGAATGAGGGGGGGCTCGGGTCAACCTTTTTACGTGAACCACAACCGCTGAAGGCCTTTTCCTGCAAATTATAAGCAGCTCCATCCTGGCAGCACACAGTTTCTGCTGGCTTCACCTCTGGAGATCATGAGCAGATGGAAGAAATCAGTTGTAGGTGTAGCTCTGCCTGTTTCCTCTGCACTGAGGGTGTGTTTGTGATTGGGTTTAAATCTGCTGCGCTAAACACTGAAACGCTTTCAATGCTGGTGTCCACAGGAAACGCATCAGGGCTGTTATTAGTGAATTCAACTAGACTGGGTTTTGTTATCGATTAGTATATTGTTTATATTGGTAAAGTTTTTTTGTTGTTGAGTACAGTAAATTTTGCAGCATTTTTATAATTTTATTATTTTGTTAAAAGTTGTCGTTTTTTTAACTAAAACGAAGAAATTTTTTTTTGTTTTCTTATTAGTATGCAAAAAATTACCAAAAAAAAAGAAAACTGGACAACTGCTCAGACCAAAGTAAAAATACACAAAATATACAAAACGTTTCACTTTAAAATTGATTAAATTAGTGAGTTCAACCAGATTGGCTTTCATTATCGATTAGTATATTTTTCATTATCGTTTTTTATTTTTTGTTCAGATTTTAGTAATTTTGTTGATTTTGTCATTTTATAACTTATTTTTTTTATAAAAATTTTGAGATTTCGTTATTTTTTCTTTTTGGTATCTTTAATCTTTAATCTTTAATTGGTATTGTTCAATAAATTAGCCCAGAAAAGGAGAACTTTTTGCCTTGACTAATTAATAAAATAAGATACAGTTATTTTATTATTGGCGACGCACTGGCGCAGTAGGTAGTGCTGTTACCTCACAGCAAGAAGGTCGCTGGTTCCAGCCTCGGCTGAGTCAGTTGCTGTTTCTGTGTGGAGTTTGCATGTTCTCCCTGCATTCACGTGTGTTTCCTCCGGGTGCTCCGGTTTCCCCCACAGTCCAAAGACATGCGGTACAGGTAAAATTGGGTAGGCTAAATAGTTTGTAGTGTATGAGTGTGCATGGATGTTTCTTAGAGATGGGTTGTGGCTGGAAGGGCATCCGCTGCCTAAAACAAATGCTGGATAAGTTGGCGGTTCATTCCGCTGTGGTGACCCCAGATTAATAAAGGGACTAAGCCGAAAAGAAAATGAATGAATGAATGAATGAATATTTTATTATTTTCATATTTGTTTAATTTTTGTTTAAAGTTCAGTACATTTGTTGATTCGTCATTTCATAATTTTTTTATATCAATTTTAAGATTTCTTTTTTTTTGTTTTAGTGTCTTTATTAAGTCAATAAACTATCCAAAAATAACTTTATTTGCCTTTACAAATGAATATAATTAGATAGTTATTTTATTATTTTCATATTTGTGTACATTTTTCTTTTAGAGTTTAGTAATTTTGTTGCATTTTTTTGTCATCTTATCATTTTTTTATATAGTTTGAGATTTAATTTTTTTGTTTTAATATTATTTTTATATTTGTTTAATTCTTTGTTTAGAGTTTAGTAATTTTGTTGCATATATGTCATTTTAATATTATATTTTTTATATAAATTGAGATTTCTTTTTTTTATTTCTTTTTTATTCTTATTAGTAGGTACAGAATTACCAAAAAAGAAAAAGAAAAAAGGATAACTCCTCAGACCAAAGTATAAATACATAAAATATACTAAATATTTTTCTTTATTCAGTTGATTAAATTAGGGAATTCAACCAGACTGGCTTTTTTATCGATTAGTATATTTTTCATAATCACATAGTTTTTTTTTTTAAGTTTAGTACATTTTTTGATTCATGTCATTTTGTTAATTGTTTTTTATATCAATTTTGAGATTTCAGTATTTTTTATTTAAAAAGTCAATAAACTAGCCAAAAAAGAAAAACTTTTTGTCTTGAAAAATCAATAAAATATTGTAGTTAACACAAACACAGTTTACTGTTTAAGTAATTAGTGTACTTCACTTCAAAGTAAATGAATATTAATGTGTAAGATAAGCTCTAGATATTTGCAAAATAAATTAAGATTTGCATAATAAATGCTCAAAAATGTCAACAATTTTGTGTTTTTTTTTTTGTTAATATGAGGTGCTGTGGGTACATTAATGTGGAAAAAATGAACTTAAATAATTTAAACCAATGGCTGCAATATAACAAAGAGTGAAAAATTTTACGGGGTCTGAATACTTTACATTCCCTGTGTGTGTGTGTGTGTGTGCACGTGCGTGTGTGTAATTATTATTATTATTATTATTTTTTTTTAGTGTTTCAAATTAAATATAATGACAATGATACATGTTGTGTAGAAAGATATGAGGGCTGTTATCAGTAAATCCCACTGGACAGGTTTTCCTGCATGTCCTGTACTGAACTCAATCCATTCAGAAAAAGGAAATACAAATGAGACACAAGGAAATAAGGGAGATTGTGTGGATGATTAAAAAAAAAATATATATATATATATATATTATTATTATTATTATTATTATTATTATATTAACTGAAATGCTAATAAGGGGGCATTTTCTATAAAAGGGTAAATCAGGCTTAAAATATTTTATCTTAAAGGGCACCTATGGTGAAAAATCTACTTTTCAAGCACTTTGGACAGACGTATGTGTAGGTATAGTGTACAGATCGTCATATTGGGGTGATATAAACACACCCAGTCCTTTTTTTTCAATTTAACAACATAAAATGGTGGACCAATTGGAGCGGTTTTGAGACAGACCGCAACTTGACGTAGAAATGCGGTCCCCCTGCCCACCGAATTGATTGACAGCTGCGTATTAACATCTCTCCATAGTAACGTGTATAATCAAGTCAACAAGACAGGACGTGCGCAAAGCAACCGGGACTAAAAGGTCTTTTCAGTTTGCTTGGATCATCAATCATCACCAAATGTGAACAAGATTGAGTTTGACAAGTTTAAAATGTTTTAAAACAGTGCATGTATGTAATGAATTATAGCGATTTACTTCAGATTTACTTCATCACCACAGCCGCCAGAACAATTATAAAAAAAAGACGTTTAAATTCTGATTTGTGAATGTTAAATCAGGTTTATATTGTACACTAACATAACAGATACAACAGTGGATATTAACCTGTATCCTGTCACATTTGAGTGCAAAGCTAAACACGTCTGTGTGTGTGCGTGCGTGTCCATGCTGTGTATGTGTATCTATGTGTGTGCGTGAACTTTGTAACGACATCGTGTGTGACTCATCATTGCAACTTCACAACAAATGCATCAAATACTCATTGGTAAAGATATCTTACTGTAGTATTTCTCACCAGCGTTACGCAAGAATCGGCTTCCTTCTTGTCTGATTGTCTGTTGTCTGACGCAGCTGAGGGAGGAGATTAAGGCACGCTGACTGACACTTGGAAACCGTGGGCGTGAAGGACGAGCCTTAAAGGCGCAGTACACAAAAAAGGCTACCTGATGGTTAAAGCTATAAAATAGAAACTTATGGCAGGTATAATAAAAAATCTGATGGCTGTTTTGAGCTGAAACTTTGCAGAAAAATTCTGGAGACACAAAAGATTTATATTAAATCTGGAAAAAGTGGTAACTTCGGTGCCCTTTAAACTTGATTATTTACACAGTAGCAGGACAATTAGTTGGATAAAAATAGAGATCTAAAGTCAGCCTGTGCTCACCGAGAATGCATTTGTCAATATTTTTTGGCAATGTTTTAAAGTGAAATAAGCCCCAGAATTCTATAAATCCATTTGTAATACTCGCTGAGATTAGCAGTGCTGTTTTCCCACCCAAATGAGGTCACTTCCTGAAGGATAATGATGTCATCAAGGAACTGGCTTTTGTTAGTTTAGGGATATTCCAGAAGAGCAAGAGCATGGGAAATTGATATGGAGGACATGGCAACCGAAGCTGTATATGATTATTATTAATATACTAGTAAAGTATTTAATTATAATTTAAATCAGTTTTTAGTACTTGTAATTAATACTTACGTGATAAAGATAAATCTTTCCATGGCAACTAACTGATTCAAATATTCATCCTTTTTTATTTTAGTTGTAATTACTGTAACAGTGTGTGTAGGTGTATGTGTGTGTATATATGTATTTGTAAATTTAAAGTTTGATCTTAATATGATTTGTATGCTCATTGTAATTTTAGGTTTAGTAATTAGTTTTATTAATTTTTTATTGTTATTACATTTATTTTTAATAATTTTAATTTCAGCATTAATTCAGTATTTTTGAAATGACACTAAATGAAAATGAGAAAAGTAATTGTAATTTTATTTATTTAATGTAACATTTATTGTATTCCTGGTAACAAATGCTTTGCCTTTATTTTACTTTTCATAATTTTAGTACATCAGATGCAAAATGAAAACTAGAAATGTTGCCTTACTGAGTATCTTTTTTATTTTCTTTCCCCAATTTATACTATTTAAATGTAATTGCAATATGTATTATATTTTAATATGTGTATGTATAATTGTAAATATTATAACACTATTTTAATTACCCTAAACTAGGGCCAGACAGAATCTGTTGCCATTTTTTGCTATTTCTGCAGAGAATTTTGTAAAAAATTTGCGGATTTATGCAGAATAATTTTAGGAGTATCATAACTAAAAAACTATTTAGTTACTAATAAAAATAATACAGTTTTAACCTTTATTTATTGTTTACAATGCAAATCCAAGTAGATCCACTTGTTTGGTAAACAAAGCAAGTCTCTCATATAATATATCTATTAAAAGACAGAAAATATTACTTTACAAACTGTATTGTAAATAAATAATTTCAATGTTTTAATATTACTATTATTATATCACAATAATATTAGCTAAATGAATTTAAAAACTGTATAATATAAAAATACACACATTTAAGACATTTACACACATTTACATTTAAGTAAAAACATAGACTCAACGATGGGCTAAAAATGTGCAGTAATCTGCGAATTTCTGCGTGTGCAGATTCTCTGTGGGCCTACCCTAAACTATTTAATCAGTACATTTTTTTGTGCTTTTAAGTACTTTAGAATAAATGTCATTAGCAACTTCCTTTTCTTAGCTTGTGTTGTTATTATTTCCAAATTATCACCAATTTAATTTAATGACAACTTGCTAAAGAATGAACCATCTATTAGCGTGCTTTCACACTTAGACTTTTGTTTCGGAACCTGGCGCTTTTCCCTGTTAGCGCGGTTCATTTGGCATATGTGACTCTAACGTTGCCTGAATTGAGGTGGTCTCAGCTCAATTGACAAACTCTGGAGCAGATCGATTGTAGTGAGAAAGCAAAACGATCCAACGAACTAACAAACCAGGCTATATCACAGTGTATTATGGATATGTAATAGCCTTATATGCGGCTATATGAAGAGAGAATTATGAGTATGTATACGGAATATCATTTCTACAGGTAAATGTGCGTTTCATGTCAAATACAAAAGTGAAAGCATGCTGAAATATTAAGGAGAGCTGTTTATCTGTTAGGAAAATTTAACGAAACTGTAGTCTAGGTTGATTTGTTATTTCTCTCTATAATGTAAAGCCTATAAATCTAGCCAATGGCGATGTATAAGAAAGTCTTGCCTCTGATTTATATTTGGTGGTGATGTCTGTGGGTGTCACCATTCAAAATGAAAACGCATCTTTTTACTTGAAATGTCTTATTGCTCTTCGTCATAAATTAAAATAAGGACGCATGACCTTGAAGAAACTCTGATCAATGTGAGGAGAGTTTACTGGCACGTGTATTGTGGTCCGTTTAGAAACTTTGCCGTGTGAAAGCGAACCGCACCAAGAACAAAAATAAACATTGCAACAAATTTAATCCCTGTTTCGGAACAAAGCAATCGATCTACAGCTGTGAAAGCACCCTTAAGCCTAGTTCACACTACATGACTTTTTAAACATCGGCAAATCGCTCTACATGACTTGATTTCGTGTCTTTTAATCGATGTGGTGTTCACACTACGCGATACTACGTAAATGATCCACAAGAGGGGGTCACATACTGCATGATCTGAAAACAATTCGTTCCCCAACAGCTCAGTCAAGCTACCAAACCACAGCCAAAGAAATTTTGAGGGAGGAAAAAGCTGAACACTATCTAATTACATCACTGGCAGTGTTTCAAGCTTTCAAGGGAGCATTTAAAAACATTGTCAGTCAGCTGATGCAAATGCGGAACAATCGCTCATCTGCAAGCTTCAAGTGGATAGATGTGGCTTTAACACTAGAACTACAGAGGCAGTCAGAGAGTTTTTAATTATTGTAATTTAATTACTCTTTGAAATAAAAATATCTATAACACCCTGACGTTTCCTAAATATCTGTGTATTTATTTTCTAACATTGTTATTTTAAAATTACAAAACAGTAAAGAACTGAGCATTTCTACCTTTAATTACCATATCGGTCACTGCATGACTGCCTGCATATCTGCTACTTTTCACTGTGATTTTAAGGCCGTACTCACACTATGTACAGTTGCCTTGAACCGGGCCAAAGCATGCTTGTCCCCCCTCCCCCGATGGCCCGCACTCACATTACATTCGGGCCTGGGCACGCTTATGTCATCAATGATGCGCTGCTCAATAAGCGCTCTCGCTCAGCAAAGTGGAGATTTCTTTAGTTCTATCGTTTAAGTCGTTTGATATGCAGTGACAGTCTAATATTTCGCCATACAGATCAGCCACTTATGACGCTCATAAACAATCATAAAGTCCTCATGCTGCAGGAATTAGAAAGTGTGCTGAAGGCGCAGCTGGCGTGCAGTGAGGGATTTGCGTCTTTAATAATCTACAACAGTTTGCGTTCATTGAAAAGTACGAATTATTAATTAATCCATATCAAACAGTCCCTTAAAAGTCACGTCTCGCTTTCAGTTTTGGGCTTAGGCACGCTTGCACTCACACTGTAAGCGTACCGCGCCTGAGCCCAAGTGAATCGCGCTCAGAGCCCGATTCAGAGCGCTCACATTTCTCAAACGATCCGAGAAAGGGGCCTGGGCACGGTTCGGATAGCATAGTGTGAGTAAGCCCTAAATGTGTGCCTTTTTGCCTAGCTTCATGCTAACATAAACATAACTTTCTGATAGCAAAAACATAAATTTACTTCAGATATACATTTCAAAACAGTGTATTCTCTGCCGCGATATAGCTCCTGTTTGAAAGTGAAAATGAAAGCAAGGCCCAGACCTTCGCGTGTTCTAGTATCTTAACTACATATTTATAGGCTGTATTACCAAAAAAGATACTATTTTTAGGGTAATGCTGTCATAAAATATGATGAAAAACGTTCAAAGCTTAATTTTAATATCTCAATAGAAGCTTTGAATGTAAATATGACGTGACAATATGACGTCTTGTATGAGAACGGTCAGAATGACCAGTAGGGTAATTCTAATAGTTACAGAATTCTAGTTTTACTGTTAATATAGCCTACTCTGGTGTTCGTGTTAACACAGAATGAAGCGAGTGCATCGATGCTTATTCTGGCCAACCACAGACGTTTCTGTTGAGCTCCTGAGCACAATGGCCATTCAGCTCATGCTGAAATGCTCTCTCATTGGCTGCAGCTCATCACTACATCTGACCGCATGTGGGTTAGAGTTGGCTGACTGCTCTGGAATATTCAGCATGCTAGATATTGGATTTTCGAGCCTCTTTGATGCGTTGTTCAGTAGTTCACACATAAAAACTGCCGAGCGCCGAGCACACCCAGATTTTTTCCTGATCACAGCCCGATCTCTCGGCGAACTTGTTAACTTACAAATTGTGCTCAAAACAGGCTTAAAATCCTGTAGTAGGCTTTAGTTTTTTTATTAGTATGAATGATATTACCAAAACAAAACTGCTCAAACCAGTGTAAAAAGAAAACAGTAAAGAAATCTGTGTGATATAATAATTCTAATATATAATAATATATTATCACATATAATAATATGTGATAATATAATTTGCATCTGCAAAACTTGTGAAGAATATTTCTCTTTATTCAGTTGATTAAACTACATCAATGAACTGGGAAATTAAAAAGCACTCCATTGATGCATGTGCAAATATGTGAGAGTGAGCCAATATTGTGGCAGACGCACTCAAAAGAGACTCATGTTTGCATATATGTGTGTGTATGTGTGAGTGAGAGAGAGAAAGAGAGAGGGCAGTGGGGGAAGAGCAAGGGAATAGGGGGCCGGGCCTTCACACAGATGTGAAAGATTAGCAGCGTCTCATTTTTCCAAAGGCTTGAGCCGTGGAGTTTGTGCCTGTCAGGAGCTCATGTGGGAAATAAGCTTTGTTCACTGTCACAGTTTCTCCCTGCGCCGCGTGTTGGAAAGATGTACGAGCGATACAAGCGGAAGTATAGTTTGTGTGCCAAAGGAGAGACAACTGTGGATGTAGTTTTAATCAAGGTAAGGAGATCTCTAATGCCGACCATTCAGTGCTGCAAGCTTTATGGTTTCAACTACAGCTTCTGTGGTAAAGCTGTTCTCGTGTTATACTGATGAATGCTTTTTTTACACAGTATATTTGGTCGTGTTCTGTATATTTCTATTTATGGAGCAAACATTTTAACCATCACACATTTTTACCACGATTTATACATGACTCCCACTACAGTGTAATTCAGTGTAACAGTAGTTTACCTGCTAACAAATCTGACATGTATCATATTAAAAGACATCTTTAAGATCATAATTAAAAACAGTATTAGCTGTAATTAGTTACAAGTAGTTACTGTACTTTTTAAGTTGTCAGGAATTTTAAAGTAACATTTACTTTCACTTAACTGTTACGTTTACTCATAATTAGACCCACACGAAATCTGCGTGCACAGAAATCTGCAGATTTTCACTGATTTTTCGCCCATCAGTGAGTCTATTTATTTACTTGTGTAAATGTGTGTAAATTTATATTTATTCCGTTTTTAAAGTAATTTCTGTAATAATACTTATATGAAAGTGTTCAATTCATTTATTTACAATACAGTTTGTAAAGTAGTATTTTCTGTCTTTTAGTAGATATATTATATAATAGACTTGCTTTGCTTACCAAATAAGTGAATCTAATTTGATTTGCATTGTAAGCAATAAATAAAAGTTAAAAATGTATTATTTTTTTATTTCATATTTTATATTTTTAGTTATGATACTCCCAAAATCATTCCACATAAATCCACAGATTTTTTTTTAACTAAATTCTCTGCAGAAATAGCAAAAAATATCCGCAGATTCTATCTGGCCTTACTCATATTGTACTTGTCTTAAATGCTGTATATACACTGCTCAGCTTATATAAGTACACACCTCACAAATGTTTTAAATTCATATTTTTATAGAAAGCTATACAATTGCATAT
>CAIGQZ010032222.1:665636-684373 GCA_903798205.1 Danio tinwini
TATATATATATATATATAATAGTTGTAGTAGTCATACAGGAGGCTAATTTAGTTTATTTGAGTTTGTTTATTTGAAAGCTAAATTTTCGGCAGGCGTTTCTCCAGACTTTAGTGTCACATGATCATTCATAAAACCTATTCCTATTGCTGTCGATGTTAAAAACACTTAATAAACTCAGGAAAAATTCTGTGTTAATAGAATTTAGAAGTGTAAATGTATTTCCTAGTGATGGGTTGCAGCTGGAAGGGCATCCGCTGCGTAAAACATGTGGTGGATAAGTTGGCGGTTTATTCCTATGTGGCAATCCCGGATTAATAAAGGGACTAATTCGAAAAGAAAATGAATGAATGAATGAATGAATAAATGTAATGCATTATTCCTAAATTAAATGATCAGATTTCTCTAAACAAAAGCCATCTTACTGACCTTGACCATTTGAATAGTATTGCATTTCAGAAATGGTTTGCAAATGCTGACTTCATTCCAGCACGTTTGATTCAGTACATTTCTCTGGCTGGCCCGGAGCACTTTTCCGCTCTTAATGACTCCAAAAGACTGGATGGCTGTTGCTTTGGAGCAGTGCCTCTGGGAAAAGCTCAGATACAGTGTTTTGACTGTAAATGGAGTTTGTGCTAAAGTTTGGGTGCTGTGGAGGTCAAGAACTGTAGAGGCGACTCAGTTAAGTGACAGTCTGGGAGCCACTGCTCAAATCCTAACGGTTTCCTTTGGCTCTCGGCCTGGAGAGAATGATGGAAACGGGCTGTCAGCCAAATGACTTCATAGCACTGTACTGCAAACAAAAAAAAAAATTCACCATCTTTACAATACGCTCAGATTTTGTAACTTTGCATTTTCAGTAAGCGTCAAGGCAACGTCAAGCACTGAAAACAATGTCCTTACTAACGGATTAACATCTTATTGTGTCATAAATTCGCTGCTTTTGTGGTACAGCTTTTTGTTAGTGCTGCATGCATTGAGAGCTTGTGCACTTCCAAGCCAGATGTGTTTTTATTGGGTATGCTTCTGAATGCTCTGCGCTCTACAGAGCCTGCTGGCACTGCCTTTTTTTGGTTTTTCCCTCAGTGCCACAAATATGCTGTGAGAACGGCAGAGGTGCCAGATTCTGGAAAGGGACGTCGGATCATGTTTGGCACTGTGTAACTGTGTTATGAAGCCTGTGTTTGAAACTTTGGAATCTCTTTAGAGCATCAGACTATATAGTGGTTGACTTGCAGTTGAAGTCAAAATGATTAGCCCCCTGTGAATTTCTATTTCTTTTTTAAATATTTCCCAGATGATGTTTAGTGGAGCAAGGAAATTTTCACAGTATTTCCTATAATATTTTTTCTTCTGGAGAAGGTCTTATTTGCTTTATTTCGGCTAGAATAAGATCTTTTTTTTTTAAACTATTTTAAGGTAAAAATTATTAGCAAGCTTAAGCAATATTTTTTTCGATAGTCTACGGAAGAAACCAATATTATACAATGATTAAATTAAAAGAAATGAGTAAATAGAAATTACTTATTAAAACTATTATTATTAGAAATGTGTTGAAAAAAGAATTTTTCTGTTAAAGGGGTGGTCCAGAGTGTATTTTTTAAGGCTTGGTTGTATTTATACAGTGAGGGAAATAAGTATTTAATAACGCTGTGATTTTTCAAAATCTCCTACTTAGAAATCATGGAGGGGTCTGGAATTTTCAGCATAATTGCAATTCAACTGTGAGAGACAGAATCTAAAAACAAAAATCATGAAATCACATTATATAAATTTTTAACAATTTGTTTGTAAATTACTGTATCAAATAAGTATTTGATCACTTGAGTCAAGCATTTTAAAAATTTAGTACAGAAGCCTTTGTTAACAGTTACAGAGGTCAAAAGGTTCCTGTAGTTCTTCACCAGGTTTGCACACACTGAAGGAGGGATTTTGCCCACTGATCTTCTTTAGATCTGTCAGGTTTCAGGGCTGTCTCTGAGCAACATGGAGTTTTAGCTCCCTCCAAAGATTTTCTATTAGATTTAGATCTAGAGACTGGCTAGACCACCCCAAAACCTTGTTATGCTTCTTACGAAGCCACTCCTTGGTTTTCCTGGCTGTGTGCTTTGAGTCATTGTCATGTTGGAAGACCCAGCCACGACCCATCTTTAATGCTCTGACTGAGGGATGGAGGTTTTTGCCCAATATCTCACAATACATGGCCACATTCATTCTCTCCTTAATACAGTGCAGTCATTCTGTCCCCTGTGCAGAAAAACACCCCAGAGCATGATGCTTCCAGCCCCATGGTTCACTGTAGGTATGGTATTATTGGGATGATACACATCAATCTTCTTTCTCCAAATTCGGTGAATATAGTTAAGACCAAAAAGTTTTACTTTGGTCTCATCTGACCACAGGACTTTCTCCCATGAATACTCTGGACCATCCAGACGGTCCCTGGCAAACTTCAGATGGGTCTTGACATGGGCTAACTTAAGCAGGGGGAACCTTCTGTGCGATGCATGGTTTTAAAACATGACATCTTACTGTATCACTGATAGTACCCTTGAAAACGGTGGTCCTAGCTCTCCTCACGGCATTGATCAGCTCCTCCCGCATAATTCTGGACTGATTCTAAACCATTCTTGGCAACATTAATACCCCATGAGGAGAGATCTTCCGTGGGGCCCCAGTCTGAAGGACATTGACAGTCATCATTAGCCTCTTCCATTTTCTGACAATTGCTCCAACATTTGCTCTTTCTTGGCAATTGCCCCGTAGCAGTTTCAGCTTTATGAAAGTCTACAATTTCATCTCTTGTGTCTTTTGACAGCTTATTGGTTTTGGCCATGTTGCTACTTAGACTTTTGACTGCTTGTGGGGTGCACATGTGTCTTTATGACAGCTAGTAACCTCAAACAAGTGCTACTAAATTAGAATCATGAGCAGAGTGTAGCTGGACTATTTTAAAGCAAAATAACAGGTCTTTGAGGGTCAGAAATTTGGCTGAAAAGCAAGTGATCAAATACTTATTTCACACAGTAAATTACAAATAAATTGTTAAAAAGTCATACAATGTGATTTCTGCATTTTTATTTTTAGTTTCTGTCTCTCACAGTGGAATTGCACCTATACTGAAAATTCTAAACCCCTCCATGATTTCTATAGGAGATCTTGAAAAATCACAGTGTGATTAAATACTTATTTCCCTCACTGTAAGATGCAAAGCAATGTGTGCTCATACTTCACTTGTAGAAAATCACACACTTTTTTTCATACTGTATATCTTTCTTTGATTATGTACAGCTACTCAGCTAACATGAAAACGACTGTCATATTTCCTAGTTCCTCCGAAAGACCCGCCCTTAGGCTAGCTATGCTGTATTTTTTTACATACATGATGTCTTTCACATATATTCGGAATAAGCACGTGTAAGTAATATGACACGTTCACATATCTTTTATGAGTTCATTAATTGAGATGTAGAACACAGGTAAAGCTGCCTATAGAGAGATACTACACACGCTGCTGAAGATTGTATGTGTTTACAGGGGATTGATGGATAAATATGAATTTGAAGCTATTGTTAGCGGCGCCAAACAGCATTTCCCATTTTTTACATCCTTGCTACAACATACCGTTAACGCTAGACACTGTGCATGTCAATTTTAACAAATTGAAAATACTTACAGGTTGTGGCTTACAATCCACAGTTTCTGCGTGTTGGAGCTGCTCCTTTGAGGAGATTTTAACCGAATCCAGGACTAAACTGAGAGAGATTCTGGAAGCTGACCTTTGTCAAATGCTTGCTATATCTTTTATAATTCTCTTGAACATAAATACAATTAATCTGTAATCACTTCAGTCTTTGTGTCGTGTCCTTTGGAAGCATAAATACAGAAACAGAACAAGCTTTGTGGAAATAACAGCGTTTGGAAGGCATTTTAGCTTTCTCTGCTGTAACATTACAGTAGACGCCCCTTAGCTGTGCAGGGTGTGTGTGCGTAGCACAAAATCCTTGTGATCTCACTGGCCCAGATGTATTTTGTAGTAGTCCCCAAAGTTCGTTCATTGTAGGCTTTGCTAAGCTAACTCTGTAAAAGCCAATGTGTCCCTTTGCATTGAACTTTGAGTATATTACATTCAGATATGTTGTTTATGTTCACACAGCTACATTACACATCAACTAAAGATTAAAATATTGTAATGGACCACCCCTTTAAATATAAATTGGGGGAAAATATTTTGGGGGCTAATAATTCTGACTTCAAGTGTACATGCAAGAAGGCAGTTTTGAATTGGATGTTACTGTAAATGTGCTTTTATAATCTTTGTTGGATAAATACATTAAAGGGCACCTATGGTGAAAAATCTACTTTTCAAGCTGTTTGGACAGACATATGTGTAGGTATTGTGTATATACTGTCATATTGGGGTGATACAAACACACCCAGTCCTTTTTTTTTCAATTTAAAAACATAAAAACGGTGGACCAATTGGAGCCGTTTTGAGACCAATCGCATCTTGACGTAGGAGTGCGGTCCCCCCGCCCACCAATATTGATTGACAGCTGCGTATTAACATGTCTCCGTAGTAACGTTTCATATAGACAAGACAGGACGTGCGCAAATCAACCCTAAATAAAAGGTCTGTTCAGTTTAGCATCATCAATAATTGTGATCAAGAGTGAGTTTGACAAGTTTAAAATGTTTTAAAACAGTGCATGTGTGTAATGAATTACAGTGATTTACTTCAGCTTTACTTCATTACTACAGCCGCGTGTCAGAACAATAATAAAAGACACTTCAATCCCGGTTTGTGGACGTTAAATCAGGTTTATTTTGTACATTATCGTAACAGATATCCATACAGCAGTGGAGATTAACCTGTATCCTGTCACATTTGCGTGCAAAAACAGTGCAAAGCTAAACGCGCGTATGTGTGTGCGTGTGTGTCTGCGCTGTGTGTGTGTGTGTCTATGTGTGTGCGTGAACTTTGTAACGACATCGTGTGTGACTCATCCTGCAGCTCCACACAACAAATGCACATAATAATCATTGATAAAGCTCTTTCTGAAGTGTTTGTCACAAACGTTACGTGAGATCTGTTGTCTGAGGCAGCCAAGGGGGGAGACTGAGGCACGCGCGGCAGGCTCGTGGAAACGATGGGCGGGGAGGACTAGCCTTAAAGGCGCAGTACACAAAAACAGCAAAAATCTATTGAGAGCTATAAAAGACCATCTAGTGAAAGCTATAATAAATAATCTGATGGGTGTTTTGAGCTGAAACTTTACAGACACATTCTGGGGACACAAAAGACTTATATTAAATCTGGAAAAAGGGGTAACCTAGGTGCCCTTTAAATATCATTTACTAAACTCTTCACATTTCTCAGACCTGCATTGTCTGCATAAGCTTTACAGTTGAATGCATTAGCCACTGCACCACTGTGTTTTTGATTATACTGTGTTTGTTATAAAATGTTCATTGACTTAAAAAGTGTGTTTTGAAGTTAGAAATTGAAGAAAGAGTTTATGCTGGAATTACATTTTCTCACCATTTACTCGCACTCAGGTCTGTCTAAACTTTTATGAATTTCTTTCTTCTTTTGAACACAAAACAAGATAATCTGAAGAATGTTTGAAATAAGCAGCCATTTACATCTATGGTAGGAACAAAACATATTGTGGAAGTCAATGGCTGTTTTTTTTTTTTTTTTCTTCAAGATGGGTTTGGAACAAGTGGAGATTTTTGGTAGAACTATCCCTTTAAGCTTAAAGTTCATCCTTTTTGTCGGTGCTATTAGTTTTGTGGGAACTGCACCAACATAAAGCCATTACGCGTCTTTCAGGTCCCGATCACAGACCTTTACCAATCCCAATACTTTACCAATTAGTTTTTTTTTAGTAAGTTAAATTTTGAAAAAGAACCTCTGCTACTGTACATAAGGTCTCCATAGGATTTTTAATTTGTCCACTGAAGTGTTATTTGTTAAATAGGAAACATTACCTTTTTTCAGAGAAAAAAAAGCATGTTTTTGGGCGTGTCTTATTCAAAACAGTATGTACAGAAAACAGACAGTACAGAAATAAAACCACACAAATATTTTTAAAGAAATTAATGCAAACTAAGAGCCAGTGTTGCGCACGTTCCTTTAAAAGAGTAATTAGTTATAGTCACTAGTTACTTCTCACAAATAGTAACTGAGTTAGTAACTGAATTACATCATTATAAAAGTAACTAATTGCCAGGAAAAGTAACTATTGCATTACATTACAAACATTGTACACTAATCTTAACTATTTTAATGTTGTTGTGGGACAATGTGAGAGACAATGGCAGCATGTCCTCAACTATAAATCTAGATATTATTTTGTATAATTCTGAGTAAAAAGTGTTTTGCTTTGACATTGTGGCTTCGTCTCCTTCTTTGCTAGCAGAGCTCACGTTATCACCTGCATAGCCGCTAATTTTGTGGCGGCATGTGATGACATGAGGTGCTTTATTAGATTAGAATTACTTGTCACAGACACAGAGAGACTCATTTTTTTCTGGGCATAAGTTGCATGATACATAAACATTCTTGCCTTTCACCTCAACGAGTGAAAAATAGTGCTCGTATTTCCAGTTTGCTACCTTTGAACTAGTTGGATTTGCCATCGTTCTGGTCATTGGTGTGTGCCACTGACTGTGTGTGTGCTTGTGTGAACACCCGCCCTACTCTGCCTCTGATTGGCAAACGATGGAAATGTAAGTCTAAGCCAATCATCATGCTCTCAGTTACACCACGTTCACAGACACACCAACCATCACTGGTTTGTTATGTGTCCCTCCCTAGCCCCGAACACAGACACACACACACACACCCCAGAGAAAGAGAGGTTCTATGGCTAAGAGAGATGCTGCTCACATGAAAACCGCTTCAGTGTTTATAGTTATAGTAATGAACATTTTATTGTCAGTAACTGTAATGGCATTGTAACAGGGAAAACTGTAATTCATTTGATTACTCGTTACTGAAGAAAGTATCGCCGTTAGCAATGCCGTTTATTTATAGCACTGTTATTCCCATCACTGCTAAGAGCTAAAATATCATACTTTTGTTCTATAAGGGATGCATTGAACAGTAGAGTTTTAAAATAAATGCTGCTTTTCCAAATTAGGGATCTTATTTATACAATTAAAGCAACCTAAAACTGACCTGCTCACAATCGGTCAACTGTACGCCTCATTCGCTAGTCACTTACGCCTGACAATACAGCTCTTTTCATTTATAATCTTATTCACATCAGAGTGTTTGTTTTTCAGCGGCCAGTGCATGTGTGATATCATCTCGCACAGTGATGAGAACTGCTGCGAATAACCCAAAGAGTGTGTGTTTATGCTCTCTGAGGGCAGATTCTACGTTCGGGACAGCAGATAGCAGTGTTTTCCGCACACACACACACACACACAGCCTTCCCAGAGGCACACAGAGGAGAGTCTGAGTTCTAGCCTGGATGTGCTTATCAATGGAGCCTTGTGCATTGATAATTGCTTTAAAACTGCACGGCCAATTTGTCTTTTTCACAAGCTCAGATGGTGTGAACATACAGGGCCCTCCACTAATATTAGCATCCTTGGTAAATATGAGCAAGGTTTGATGTGTAAAATGTCTTTATTGTTGAACCGTTTGATCTTGTTGCTCTAAATATGAACTAAAAATGGAAGATGCTTGTTTTTTTTTAAGTTTAACTTTTTTTATTGAAAGATATTAGTCAGAGAGCCACAGCATCAAACACATACAATCATTAGACATCAGCTGCTCCAATGTAACAGCAGAACACAATTTGCTCACGTTTTCTTTCTCTCTGAATAAACTAATACAATTACATATTCTTGCATTATGGAAAATATTAAAATATATATTTATTTTAATAATACTAATAATAATAATAATAAGAAAAAGATAGAAAAAATAACATTATAGATAGAAGTAACACATATTAGGCCATACAACAATACAGAAAATATATAAATAGACCATTTTGAGGGATGTAAACAAACACAGTGGTTCCAACGTATTTCTTGTTTTACATTTTTAATTTCTAAAGCTTCCGAGAATCCAAAAAGAGCCACATATTAATAAATAATGTTATGATAGCTGTTTTAACATTAAGGTATGATTGAATTGCCTCTTGTTACAGTTATGAAATAGTTTGACAACAAGCAGGAAATGTTCACGGGCCAATGACATGACCACATTGAAATGGTCTATACAAATATGCAAAGAGTACAGCGAGTTGTTTTTTGATTAGAGAAGAGGCTTTAATTTTTGAAACCCTTTTAAACAATATCTGCTGCTGCTGGTGATGCTGGATTGTACACTGCAAAAAAAAAAATGCAGGGTTCAACACAATTTATTCAGGTTGTCCCAACACAATTCAATTAGGTTTAAGTGGATTGAACATAAAACAATTAAGTTGTCTCAAAACAATCTCGGGAATTGTGCTGTTTAAGCTCATTTTACATTAGTAGTTTGAACAAACTGCAACAATTTTAAGTGTAGCTTCGGAGACTTTCTGTCCTCAAGACACTACTTTCCAATTCTCCAGCTGTGATTGTTCGGTATATTTTGGTCGAACTGAGTTCATTGGGATAATATAGACCCATGTCCACTTTCCAGGCTGATTTATAACACTCCCAGTTGCCTGACATTTCTTAATTATTGTCCTGATGGAGGTAAAGTGCATTTTATAGCCAGATTTTGTGGGATCTTTTGCCTCAAACCACAGCTCTGTTCTTTGGCTTCACCCATTGTAATGAATAACTGAGTGAGTTTGGTCTGTGTTTTACCTCATATATATAACTCTATGAAAGAAGAGGTTGTGGTAGTCACTTATATATAATACAAAAATAAAAATAAAATCAAATAAGATATCAATAAGAGTATACCTCAAAAACGTTTTGCTCATATGAATTAATTAAGCGGTGTCAATAATTGTGCACACATATACACTGACCATCCCAAAAATATTTGCACATTCTAATATTTAGTTCACTGTAAAACCCAATAAGGCAACTTAAACCGTTTAAGGAAACCAATTGCTACAAACCATTTGAGTTAAAAACTAATCTATATGAGTATTGTAAACTTACCCCATTTAAGTTGAATTATTGAGGTATTTATTAAACTCAATGCCTTCAACGCTGAGTTCAAAACTCTTTTCAGATGAGTAGAATAATTTTTTTGTAAAATCTTTAGTTACATTTTTTGTTTCTTTTTTTTTTGTACATTTTTAGTTTTAGTTTTAGACTGTTGGGTTTTACAGTGTTGGACTGCATTTAACTTTGATTACATCATATATTCATTCTCTTCAGAGTTGAGTTAACTTTTCGTCAATATCTTGTATAGATGATGGGAGGGTTAAACCTCTGTGCTAATATATATATTATGCGTATAATTATGCATATAATTATGTATCTTACAAAATATGAAATAATAATTGGCTATTTACATAAAACAAAATAAATATTTTGCATAAATTAATAACTCTGGGATCTGTTTATGTGCATGTAATGTGATTTACCTCTATTTATTTGTTTATTTATTTATTTATTTATTTATTTTCTGTTCCCTTTGATTAAGCAGGGATTGAATTCAAAATGTTTTTTTTATTTCACTTGTGAACAATGTATAAAATTTAAATTAATCTTAAAAAGTAGACTGTTCCATGTTTGGCTTTGGGGAAAACATGCTGTGAAAATCTGTCCTTAGAATACTATAGCAAATATAATAACAGCAATATATACTATAAATATTCTAATATAATGTGATTAAATATGCATATATATTTAAATATGTAATTTGCCAAACTTGTAATTTGAATAAAACATTAACAAAAATAATTGTGTTTTGCCCATTAAATTCTTCTAGGACACCAACAGTAAATCTTGGTAAATCAAGCTTTTCTGTGAAGTCTTGGGTAAAAAATCTGGGTGTTATCTTTGATGATGGCTTAAGATTTGATAAACAGATAAATGCAGTGGTCAAACCCTGTTTTTTCCAGCTTTGACTTTTAAAAAGAGTCAAACCTATTCTATATAGAAAAATATTGAAAAAATAATTCATTCATTTATTACTTTTAGGTTGGATTACTGTAACTCATTATATTTTGGGATTAGTCAGACAACTCTATCCTGTTTACAGTTAGTTCAAAAAATGCTGCTGCAATGCTTTTAACCGGTACCAAAAAACATTTCCACAGTACACCAGTCTTACACTCTGGTTGCCTGTGCACTATGGTGTCACTTTTAAAATTCTTCTCTTGGTTTTTAAATCACTAAAATGGCATGGCTCCTTCCTATCTGTCAGACCTGTTGACTGAACATCAGACTGGTTTTGTCTCTTTGGTTATCAAACCAGAGATTATTATGCATGTCTAAGTCTAGGCTGAAATGCAGAGGTGACCATGCCATCACAAAAGCTAGTCCTACATTGTGGAATTCCCTGCCCCTCTGTATCATATCTATATCATCTCTGTCTGTTTTTAAATCTACTGTAGGTTGAAAACTCACCTTTTTGATTTTTTGACATTTTATCAGTGATAATTGTTTGTTTAAGCTAAAATTTATATCTTTCTCTTTGTGATTTGTATTGTGCAGCACATTGGTCAACCTTTGGTTGTGTTTAATAGTGCTATATAAATAAAATTGCTAATGACATTGACAACTTGTAATTTGCTGAAAAGTTTGAAAATGCACCTGTAAAGTGCCTGAAAAGTGCTTAAATTTGACTTTGGAAAAAGTGTAAGAATTCTGAACTTGTTACAAGCTAAAACTTAAAGGGTCACGAAACACCAAAACCATTTTTTTTACATGTTGACAGTCATATAGATTTCCCATTTTGTTAAAAACACTATTAGGAGACATTTTGTTCACTAACAATGAAAAATTGGTTGTTTTTGCGATGATTTGAAGCAAATTTGTTCTTCCGGTTTGAAAAGAATTTTTGAAGCTGCGTCACGGCGATGAGATCTTTGTGTAATTTCCAGCGTGGAGACTGGATGTCTGTACCGGCGAGTACAATGTGACGTCTTTGAGTTTTCAGCATTAATTCATGAGAAAGACTTGATTCAAACCAATCAGCGCGCTCTATTGTGAATGAGGTGCAACTTCATTAATATGCATGATATAGCTTCGAAGACTGTTTTTACCTGTTACAGTGTTCAGACAGCAGAGAGACGCCACGTTGTGTTGCCAATCGTAATTAAAACAAGTGGAAGAAAAAGAATTGTTTGGAGACATGAGTTATCGGTGTTGCGTTTATTAATGTGTCGCAACAAAGGTTTTGTTTCCATTTTTTCACTATGACAGAGGACCCACATGTGTGGATTACAGTGGTCTGCTAACACGCAACAAAATGTTTGTTAGGAACTTTTTTTTTTTTTAACCCGAGAGTTTTTCGTATCTGGAAATAGTGAAATCCGGATTTACCGCTCGTCTCTTTTTAGAGACGTGGTTCGAGTTTGTGTTGATTGTCCTGTCTCTACAGATTTGGTAATTGTGCGATCAATGTCTTTGTTTATGTTTATTCAGAGGCAAAGTTAGTTAGTATCATTAGCAGTTTTTAAAGACATACCTTAAAATGATTTAGTTACTAAGTTTACAGTACGTTAATATCACTACAATATTATGGACTGAAAGATCTGCTGTAAAAATGCTGCTCTTCGAATGTAAACACTACCTAAACTATTACCATCGTGTAGGATTTTCAACGCATTTTGTGACAGGATAGTCTATACACACACGGCTTTCTGACACTATTCTCGGCACCTACCGAGTCTCTGCATCTACCGAGAAATGCAGAGTGTTTTTTTTTTTCTTCCATAGGACGTGCGGTATCAAATTCCATTAAAAAGATTCTCTTCCAGCATCCTCGCATCCAATATCTCGTTTGTCACGGGGGCATGCATGAAATGTTCCTGAATGAAAGTGAAAGTGCCAAACTGCAGTTAAAGTCGACAATCTAAGGATGAAACACCCGAAGTTACATGAAACACCGGAGTAAATGTGGATAGCGTGGTCATGCGATAACTTTAATCTCATTATGTGCTATACTACATGTAAAACAGGATCATGAAAGAAACATTCAAAAAACAACTCATGTAAACACCTTAATCATGTTATAGTCTTATTCAGATTAAGGCAAATAATTCGATTACTGATGTCGATGTTTGTGTTGCCGGCTGTTGTACACATACTGAAACTCCCCTTTTCATGCAAACCCTTCCCTCTTTCGCCACTCAACACATAAGCAAAGCTGGACTCACCCACTTTCAAACTAGAGGTATGAAAACACCCTGCTGAGACAGGGGGGTTTCATGGCCCTTTATCCATCCATGCAGTAATTATCCAATGGGAGTTAAATCCAGGTGGTGAATTTTTTTATTATTGTTTTTTTTCTCTTTTTAATTGTCAAATATTGAACTGTTTGTTGGTTAATATTTTGAACAAAAGATCAAAATAAAGATATAACAATTTAGTTTTATTTCAGGAGTGCCAAATTGAGTACAGGTTAATTAGTCCCTGGCCAGGATGGAAACGTGAGGTACTCCTGGGTCAAATCACAATCTTTTTTCTCCCATCTGTCCTCTTTATTCAAGTTTTTCTCCACTCTAGATGCCTTTTGTTGACCGTCTTTCTCCTTCATCTGAACTTGAATCACCTGTGTGACCCTGTCGCTAGATTATAACAAAGGCGAAAGAGCTTTTCAGTGTGCTTTCCAGCCGAGTGAATAACCATCAGTGGTGCAGGTCGCTTTAATACAGGCTTTCTATTGTGGGGAGCTTTGTGCAGATTGCTGTTCAGTACCAGTACTGGCCCCGTAATATGAGATCTGTGTAAACATTTCCAATAGACTGTATGTATTCACCCTTTCAGTGCTTCAGATCAAAAGCTGACATATAGTAGGCAAGCAGGCGTGACATTATTCGGGCCTCTTTTGTGTAATACAGACTGAAAGTGGATAATGGAAAAGGAAGTGTAGTAGATACTCAAATAATTCATAGCTTAACACTTGTTAATGTGTGTGAGTTGTGTTAGTTTTGCTTGCATGCTTTAACGGAAAAAAATGAATCCTGTAATCATTTACTTTCCCTTCAATGCTTTTTTATGTTGAACACAAAAGATGATATTTATAAGAAAGCTGAAAATCTGTAACCATTGACTTTCATAGTAATTGTTGTTTCTACTATGGAGGTCTGTGGTTACAGGTTTCCAGCTTTAAAAAAAAAACTTCTTTTGTGTTAAACAATATAAAGAAAGTAGGTTAATAATCACTTGAGGCTGAGTAAATAGATAGTACATTTTCATTTTTGAGTGAACTATGCCTATAAGACAGACTTGAAAGTTATTCTTATCTTCATTTTTCAAATTCAGTGCATCCAGAAAGTATTGATAGCGCTTTACTTTTTCCACATTTTTTTATGTTACAGCCTTATTCCAAAATGGATTAAATTCATTTGTTTCCTCAACATTTTACACACAATACCCCATAATGACAATTAAGAGGAAATTATAAGAATTTTGAGGAAAGAAATAAATTTAATCCATTTTGGAATAAGGCTGTAACATATAAAAAATGTTGAAAAAGTGAAGCGATATGAATACTTTCCGGATGCACTGTATCTTCCAATTCTTTACTGTTTGGGGTTGGAAAAATGTATTTTAAAACTTCATTATTTTGGTATCATTTTTAAACGATAAAATTAGAAGTGTTTAATTTAGCATTGTATGTATATAAAATTGGGGCGGCATGGTGGCTCAGTGGTTAGCACAGTCGCCTCAAAGCAAGAAGGTGGCTGGTTCGAGTACCAGCTGGGCCAGTTGGAGTTTCTGTGTGGAGTTTGCATGTTCTCTAAATTGGCCATAATGTATGAGTGTGTGTGAATGCAAGACTGTATGGGTGTTTCCCTGTACTGGGTTGCAGCCAGAAAGGCATCCGCTGCGTAAAACATATGCTGGAGTTGATGACGGTTCATTCCACTGTGGCGACCTCTGATAAATAGACTAGACTGCAGCTCTGCACAAGACGTTTGGCCATAGGAGAAATGGTCGTGCCCAACTGGGCCTGGTTTCTCTCGAGGTTTTTTAAATTCTTCACTTTCGCCAATTGGTGAAGTTTTTTTCCTCGACGCTGTCGCCACTGGCTTGCATGGTTCGGGATCTGTAGAGCTGCGCATCGATGGAATTGCTCCTCAGTGTTTGGACTCTCAGTAGTGATTATTTAACCACACTGAACTGAGCTAAACTAAACTGAACTTAAACACTGAAAACTGAACTGACACTGTTTCAATTCACTATAAACTTCCATGTGAAGCTGCTTTGACACAATCTACATTGTATAAGCGCTATACAAATAAAGATGAATTGAATTGAATTGAATAAACGAGGGACTAAGTCAGAAGAAAATGAATGAATGAATGAATGAATGTATAAAAAATCATTTGCAAATGTAAAGTTGCACTTGGCGAATTTTGCTGAACTATATTTATATTTGAAACCATCAAAACAAAACACACATAACCAGGAAGACTTTGCCTCTTGTTACTAGACACGCCCCTTACTGCTGATTGGCTTAAAGTGTATTCACTTGGGACTGTGTCCAACACTGTGGTCAAAAGTGTTGTTCAAATATTTCTTAATGCGTCTTTAATATGCGGACACCATATACAGTTGAAGTCAGAATTATTAGCCCTCCTGTATATTCTTTTTCCAAATTTTTGTTTAACAGAAGGAAGATTTGTCCAGCACATTTCTAAACATAATATATTTTTAATAACTGGTTTCTTTTATCTTTGCCATGATGACAGTACATGATATTTTACTAGATATTTTTAAGATACTACACTCAAAAACAAATATTTTTTTGCTTGTTCAAGCTACGTATTTAAAATAAGCTGAATCAACACAATTCTTGAGATTTCATTGGGAAAACTTAACACATAAATTTGTGTAAAAGTGTTAACTAAATCGATTTGTGTTGGGACAACATGAATGAATTGTGTGGAACCCTGCATTTTTTACAGTGTAGTATTCAGCTTAAAGTGACATTTAAAGGCTTAATAGGTTAATTAGGCAAGCTAGGTTAATTATTAGTCATGTCATTGTATAACGGTGTTGTTAAGTAGACAATAAAAAAATATATATATTGCTTAAGTGGGCTAATAATATTGACCTTAAAATATTTTTTTTCCAAATTAAAACTGCTTTCATTCTAGCCAAAATAAATCAAATAAGACTTTAATAGAAAAAATAGTATAGGAAATACTGTGAAAAAGTTCCTGTTTTGTTAAACAACATTTGTTAAAATATTTGAAAAAGAAAAAAAAATCACAGGAGGGCGAAAATTTTAACTTTAACTATAGCCGAATGCTTTATTTTGCAATCGAGTAAAATATAGCGTAGATCTTTGAGCTGCTTTTATAAGCCAGGGTTTACCATCGCAGTCATTGTTTCTTTTTGTATAATTGGAATGAATCCAACCTGCAGTAGTTTGTTTGGATGTCTGGCTTGTGGGGATCCTCTCAGTGTTGTATCCTGTTTGCTGAAGCCGCTTGTTGTCCCTCAGAGCTGTGTGTGTGTGTGTGTGTACAGCACATGTGTGCATGTGTGGTCTATGACTGAGATGCAGCTGTTATTGGGGTCCACAAACCAGAAACCACAGTCTGAGTCTTATACATATGGCGGTCTCTCAGCATATGCGAGCAAAGCTGCTGCTTCACTGTTACCTATGCAAACCTCCATTTCGTTTGTTTACATTCACATATCTATAATAGAGCTGTTTCAATCAAGGTTTATTTTAAAGCCTCCTCAACATTTATCCCTGCTATTTAATATTGAACTTTTGAATCTCAGCCTGATGCTTTTAATTTCTGAATTTTCTTTTGTTGGGCTTTTAATTTAGGAAATTAAATTCAATCTAATGTTTATGCTAACAACTGCAGTACATCACCCTGTAGTCCATACATTGCCCTGTAGTCTTTATGGTTTTATTATTACAAAATCATTCTTAATATACTAAGGTTATGTGTTTTATATAAAAATGCACATGTCGTGTCATTTTCAGTTGTTTTTTTAACCTTTTGTCCTTAATACAAATGTTTGAGACATTTTCATGTTATTAAATAGACCTATTTGTATGCCTATTTTGGGATATTGCATAATAAATGCAAAGAGATTGTTTAAAACGCTCAGTTGAGTAGGATCATATTTCTAAGATAAGAAGACATGGAAACAACTATAATGCAAACACATTTATCAAATCCATTTCTAAAATAAATTAGCAGATGATTTTGATCTAAAGCAAATCACAACATGGATAAGTCAACTTGTAAGAGTAAAAGAAGCACTACAAATCAGCAGAGAGTAGCAAAATATAAGTGTCATAACAATTGTAAGTTAGTTTTTTCGTAGTTAGTATTTGTAGGAAAGTGCCTGGTACACATAGAGAGGAAAGAGTGGATAATGTTTTCTAAGAAATATAGAGTGTATCTAAGGTGTCTGGTGTGTATCGAGAGTGTGTCTCCTACAGGTGGTTTGTAATGCCCACCCATCTTCATGAAGCACACTTAAGCCCTGTCAGATCACACAAATTTGTCACAATTTCAGCATGATTTTTTTTGACATAGGGTGTCGTGGGGATTCGTAAACAACAAATGTGCGTCGTGACACAAGATTCAATCATTTCTTACTGTGTAATGTGGCATAGTTCACGACAACCGATATCATGCCTGCGACGCCTCACGACACCATCGTGGAAAGTCTAGCATGTTTAATTGTTTTCTCGTTCTTCACGACGAGTTCCGTCATGTGGGTGACACTGTGAAATTGGAGCACATCATTTCTCGGTTATATCAGTGGGTGCTGCCGTTAATGCGCCGGTCAGGAAATTAAAAAATATGCTGCATATTTACTTATGGGTGGATTACGGGTGAATAAGATAAATCATTGGTTCTTCAAACTTCAACTACCTTTTCTAAAATATTAAAATGTTTTAAGCAGTTTTATCTGACAGACTGGCACATATGTGCAGACATCTCCATTCTCACAATGAGTTTCTGAGTTCTCTCATCCTTCCAAAATTATTTTCCACGAAAAATTTACAAATTATATTTTGTTTTTTGCCCCTCCACTACTCAACTATACGGGTGGATGATTTGTTTCGCTCTGAGGAAAATAAGAAATTTATAAATGCTTCACTGTGATTGTATCACAAATCTGTCATTTCTGTCTATGTCATTATTTTAAAGATTATGTCTTGAGCATCTGATTTATCCTTGCTGCTGTTATGTGCTGTCATTTTCCCCGTCTCACTCGTGGCAAGTTCATGCGAGGGAGTGTTTAATAAGAAACCCATGTCAGGAAAATATACATTTAGACTTCAAAGAAAATATCCTAATATTAAAAAGGAATCGTAAGTTTGATCCTATCAATGTCATAACGAATGCCCTTAAATAATATAGTCATTAGTTGTCAGCAAGCATGAGTCTTTATTGAGATTGAAATAAGATTTTAAAAAAAATTAAAAGTGAGATAAAATGTTTTGTTATAGCAACACTTGTAACTGCTTAATGCTCGTCGTAGACGTCACAGGATGACTGATCATGAAGGAACGTGTAGTCTGGCACTGTCACTGTCACAATCTGTTACCCATGACAAGTCAAGATTTTATCAAGAAAAAAATCGCATCTGACATAGTGACTTTCGTACGGACAATAAACATTGTGTGATCTGACCGGGGCTTTTAGAGATACACAATGTAAAAACAACAAAAACTAACTATTGATTAACTGCACAGATTGCTTTAATTAACCCTCCAATGTGTCAAAGTTATATCCCAAACAACAGGCATCCAAATGCGGCTCTGAGGCACAATTAACTTATTATTATCTATTAACTTTAAAATATTATTATTATTAACTTTGTTGTGGGTTGGGGGTGGGGGTCTCCATGCTCCATGCTGCCCCTAACAAGATGCCGCCCTGGGCGATCGCCCATATTGCCCATGCCTTAATCCGCCACTGCATTTATCCATAGTTACTTGATGGTCTGGGACCTTTAGCCTACCAAACTACTGTGTAGTTTTAGATGAATGAGAATATTTTTTTTTTAAATGTCAATTGTTTTTTAAGAACATTTTTGTTGAATAAAAAGTGTATGTATACAGGTATATTTAGCTTGTTTTGACATAGAAAATAATTGGTTTGCTGTGGCCAGAGAAAAAAAAAGATAAATCCTTAGTGTTGAGCCCTAAAAAGTCATGTGAAACAAAATAAAATAAAAAAGTTAAGGATCATGAAGGAACGTGTAGTCTGGCACATTTGTTACCCACGACAAGTCAAGATTTTATAAAATAAAAGTCAAGCCCTGAAGCTAGTCAAGCCCTGTCCATAAGCCTCCTCATTCATTTTACTTTTTATGTTGGGGTTTTATGGTGTTGCATTGCAATGTTTTATTTCATGTGACTTTTTAGGCCTCAACATTAAGGATTTACCAAATTTGTCTCTGGCCACACCAGAAAAACAAAAACAAATAAAACAAGCAAACAAACAAAAATTAACAAATAACTAATTTATTTCTTGGCTACAACTAATTAAAAACAAGCAAAATAAATATAAAAATATAACAAGCAAAGCAATATATATACAAGCTAAATATAGCTGTATACGTGCATTTTTTGTTAAACAACCTTTCTTTAAAAAAAAAAAAAAAT
>CAIGQZ010032222.1:711673-725546 GCA_903798205.1 Danio tinwini
ATGTATATATATATATATATATATATATACATTTTATTATTTTAAATATTCTATCCACTTTTAAACATCATTTAGACTAGCATATATTTAAAATATAATCTAAAATAGTGTAGTAGCCCTTATTTTTACAAAAGCAAACTCGCACACTTATTATGCATCTTTCAGCATATTGCGCTTTTCGTTGTGCTGCTTTTGAGCTTTTATATCTGTGGTGTTTCTTCTAGGATTAGACCTGGTTTTTCATAAAGCTATACTTTATAGGTCAAATGTACTGTCTTTCTTATGCTTGTCTGTAAAAAGTTAGATTTACATACTGTATATTGACCTTAATCTATTTTAGTTGAATACCTTACGTACTTTGTCTCGTTGTAAGGATTTGCTGTTACTATTACAGTTTAACACCAAATATTATATTATTGTGTGACTAAATAAGTTCTAATCTTTTGTTTTTAGTGTGGACACTTCTGTGTGTAGTGTAGGTTCGCTTTGCATGTTTTGCATCAGGTCAGTCAGCAGTAAACCACACAGACAGACACGCCTTTCTGAGAGAAAAGGAAAACGTTGGCTTATTTATTTGGATGTGAATAATAAAAAAAAGTTGTAAGGTTCTTCAGGTTGTTTTGGGAAAATTAGATGGTCTTATATTGGATAGAAACAGATTGTGCTTTACAGCCTTGCTTTTATTTGTCACATTAAATAGTGCAGCTAATTTCTCAAAGTCTGTCGTTCTTTCTTTTGTTCAATTTTTCCTTTTATTACTTTATTTTTCTGGTGTATTTTAGTTTTTCTAAATGGATTAAACTTATTTTTGTTTTCATTTACTAGGATATTTATTTTGACGTTAATTTTAGTTTGTGTCTTGTTTTATAATTATTTTTGTCTTAATCATTTTAGTCTGTAGCTTTTTTCTCATTCATTTTCTTATTTGTATCATTTATTTTCACCATTTATTGTCATTTATGATGTTTTCTACATACAGTATACACTATATATACAGTATATACTACATACAGTATATTTTCTCTTATTAGAAGACTTTCTATTCTTTTACTTTCTATTTTTATTTATTTTATAATCAAAATTATTGTTGGTATTAATTGTCCTTTTCACATTTATTTTTCGGTTTTATAATTTTACATTCACCTTTTAATTTCACCATTAACCTTTGTCATTCTTATATATTTATATACTATATTTATTTTTTTTGTTTAGTTTTTTAGCTTTTTTTTTTTTTTTGCATTTTTGTGTTATATTTTTCCAACTTTATTTATTTTATTTGCTTATTTTTCTAATATGGTTCTATTTCTGTTTTATTTATTTAATTTATTTACTTATCTTACTAATGGGTTTGTTTTTCTGTTTTTATTTCAATCATTTAGTTTATTTACTTGCTTTTTCTAATGTTTATTTTTCTATTTTCTATTTTATTATTATTAATTTGTTTTGTTGTATTTTATCTATTCACCCATTTTTTCTACGTAATTTATATTTTATTTAATTCCTTTAGTTTATTTACTTATTTTTCTAATGCATTTATTTTTCTATTTTTATTTTAATAATTTAGTTTATTTACTTATTTTTCTTGTGTTTGTTTTTCTTTTTTAATGTGTTTCTTTTTTAATGTGTTTAATATTCTATTTTGATTTTATTATTTAGTTTATTTTCTAATGTGTTTATTTTTTATTTTATTTTCTATTTTTTATGTGCATTTTTCCCTATATTTTCAGCTCATCTATTTATCTATTTATTTGTTATTTATTTTGTATTAATTTATTTTTTATTCTGTTTATTAATATATTATTTATTTTCATCTCATATTTTCCTATATATTTATTTTATTTATTTTTTATTAATGTATATTTTTCTTTTATTTATTTAGCGTATTTACTTATTTTTCCAATATGTTTATTTTGCTATTTCCATTTCATTTATTTAGTTTATTTACTCATTTTTCTGATGAGTCTATATGTTCTCTTTTATTGTTCTATTTGGTTTCTCCACACCACTGATCTCTGTACGCTGTGTTCTGTGTGTAGTTACAGTCTGGAGGGTCTGGCAGCTGGGATTGAGGATGGCAAACGCTGGCAGTCTGGAGGTCCGTCAAAAGATCAACGGGGGGTTCAGCGTCAGGACAGCGAGGACAGAGGCTCACTTATGTCCCTCACCGAAGAAGGTCCCGAATCTGATTTAGGAGAATGCAGAAGTCCAGGCATTCAGGTTAGACATGAGCTTGAGTTACCTTCACAATGCATGACATTTGACTTCAAATAACAGAACTATTTGGAAGGGGAAATTGAAGCTCAATGATTGTACTTCCATAATTTTTTTATTATTATTTAAATAAAAAAAGTCTTCCAGCTATTTTTTTTAGAATTATTGTTCTCTATTTTCATGACAGCACTTTAGGTAGAAAGCATTGTTTAATGCAAGACACACTGCAGTTCAACAGGGTAAAATCAATACATTCATTCATTCATTTTCTTTTCGGCTTAGTCCCTTTATTACAGCGGAATGAATTGCCAACTTATCCAGCATATGTTTTAAGCAGCAGATGCCCTTCCAGCTGCAACCCATCTCTGGGAAACATACACACTCATCCACACTCATACACTACGGACAATTTTGCCTACCCAATTCACCTGTACCACATGTCTTTGGGCTGTGGGGGAAACCGGAGCACCCGGAGGAAAGGTAACTTTCATGAGTTATTTACACGTTTCTGACCACTTATAAAATGTGTTCAATGTGCTGCCCATTGTATTGCATGGTCATTGCAACCCTCTTCTCCCACTCTTCACACACTGATAGCAACACCACAGGAGAAATGCCAGCACAGGCTTCCAGTGTCTGTAGTTTCAGGTGCTGCACATCTTGTATCCTCACACCATAGACAATTGCCGTCAGATGACCCCAAAGATAAAAGTCTAAGGGAGTCAGGTCGGGAGACCTTGGGGGCCATTCAGCTGACCCATAACAACCAATCCACTTTTCAGGAAACTGTTCATCTAGGAATGCTAGGACCTGACACCCATAATGTGGTGGTGCACCATCGTGCTGGAAAACCTCAGGGAACATGCCAGCTTCAGTGCATAAACAGGGAAACACATCATCGTGTAGCAATTTCAAATATCCAGTGGCCTTGAGGTTTCCATTGATGAAGAATGGCCCCACTAACTTTGTTGTCTATGGTGTGAAAATACAAGATGTGCAGCACCTGAAACTACGGAAACTGGAAGCCTGTGCTGGCATTTTTCCTGCGGTGTTGCTATCAGTGTGTGAAGAGTAGGAGAAGAGGGTTGCATTGACCATCCAACACAATGGGCAGAACATTGAACACGTTTTACAAGTGGTCAGAAACTTGTAAATAACTCATGAAACAACCAAGCACACTATTGTTTTTGTTGTGAAATTCCCAATAATTTGATGTGTCAAATGACCCTCTTCTTATTGAAAAAAAATTAAAATTGGATCCAAGATGGCAGACATCAAAATGGCCACCCATCTTGAAAAGTTTGCCCCCTCACATATGCTAATGTGCTGCAAACAGTACATTAATATCACCAACCGTTCCCATTTTAATAAGGTGTATCCATATAAATGGCCCTCCCTGTTCTTTCATAGTTGATTGGTTACATTAAGAATTGCAATTATTATAATTTATAATAATTATAATTTTAATTATAATTATTATTTATAATTTTTTATATTATGTTCAAATATGCAAATCAGGCGTGTGCTAAATAAAAAAAAAATCTAAACATTGGATTAAGTCATTTTGTTTTGTTTTTTTGACATTGAAATCAGTTTTTTTGTTGAGTGGATTTTGGAAATCAATAATCCCCCCAAAAAAGAAAAAAATAACTTCAAAGAGTTATGAAAAACATTCTTGTGCTATAAAATGTTTTATATAATCAGTCAAATAAAAAAGTTAAAACCTGTGAAGTTTAGTGTAGAGATCTGAGCGGGACAGAATTTTTAGTCCTCCTGTCAGGTTTTACTCCGCACCCGACTCCTCCCGCTGTATATTCAGCCTTTGTTCACCCGCTGCCCGCCCCGCCCCGCCCCGCCCCGCCCTGCCCCATTTTCTCCCCGACTCAACCATTCCCGCTAAGTTTAGATCTGGTTTCCAAAGTTGGGTACTACCAACGAGAGATAACAGATAAAACTGTAGGTTGTGCAGGGATTGTAGGCTAAATGTCATGAGTGCCGCCTAACAGTGACAAGTGGTGAGGTTTGTGGCTGGTGAGGCACTGACTCTTTCAAAGTCAGATTTACAATCATATCCACTCAATATATTTGCCAGCTACAGATTGTGTTTCATGTATCATATTAGCATTATTTCTATACACATAGCAGGTACATATTTGGCCAGAGAAGAATGTAAAATGTATAGCGATTAAATATGCCTTCTAAAAAAACACCCAGCTAGATGCTACAGAGTCCAGACAGCCTATAACAAGGGACACAGAGCACCACGGCAGATGCGCATGCTCTCTCTCATTCACAAACACACACACAGCACCACGGCGGATGCACGTACTCTCTTTGTTTATCCCTCTGGAACGCTTTATTTTAGACCGCCTGCTCCTGTTCAAATTACACCAGAGTTACCAACTGCTACTTAGTTTTATTAAATTTATTCTCGCCCTGCAAGAAATATGGTCGGCTCCCGTGGCTCCCGCGGGAATGCAGACCTTTAGTTTAGTGTGCGTACTGTAGAAAAAGTCTTTTCAAATATGTAACGTACTTGAAATCTACAGACACAATTTGATAAAATGCAATGAAAAAATGCTATTAAGTGTAGAAGTGTATTTTGAATGCTTTCTTTACTTTAGGCTGAGAAAAAATAACCCTAACCAGGTTAAATAACCATTTTGGTCGCATATGCGCCCGAAATTTAATCTATGTGACCTCATAATATATTTGGGAGCATTTGTGCGACTGCATATAGTGGTTGCAGTGCGACTTGTTTTGATTTTTTTCTAAAAACGTGCTGAATCGGTCTTCCCTGCCGCTATTTTGGTTCATATTAGCTGTCAATCACTCAAGGCTTTCCGCTGTCAGAAAACAGGGAGCTTTTAAGGGCGCCAGCCGAGATCAATCGAGTGTTTTCGGAGAAGGTGCACAAATCTTGATGAGTTGCATTCACTGCGTGTTCAGCGCAAATGTCCGCTAAATGTAAAATCCAACACTGTACACATCATCGCCAAAGAAGCTCACCTTTACTGTTTAAACTGAATCTGTTGCTCATAACCAAGAACGGTATTTGCGCCGGTGGTCATCATGAGAATCCTGCTCTGCCTGCTCTTATATTGGGTCGGCTGACTTGCCTGCTTTTCCACAAACACAGAAAATCGAAAATCACAGCATAACGAGACTGAGCACTTACAATGACACAAACCCAAACCAAAACTTTTAAAGAGTGGTAGAAGTGAGACTTTCTTACTTTCTTTAGTCCATTCTTTCTTGAGATGTATATTATTTTTCTATTTACTGATGACTGCTTTGCAGCTTTCAGCATTGGATTGAATAATTCATTATAATCTTACGTTTGTTTTGAAGCAGAAATATTATTTATTCAATTGACATGCATATAAAAACAATAGTGCAAAATAAACTTACCGCAATGCTTCATTTTTGTTTGATGCAAACCATAAATAAATTTTTCATAAAGTAACAGCAGGACCTTTTACAGTACATAACTCGCATTCAAGTACATTCAGGGCAGCATGATGATAACAAATGTAATTCATTGTAAGTATTATTGTCATCATCGTCATCATTAATAATATTTTATAATTATTAGACATTCATTTTGGAATTATTGTACAGATATCAATAAGTCATCACAGCATTAGTTAGATGTTTCTGGTTTTTGTTAGTCCTGATTGATGATGTTTTCAAATACAATAAATCCCTTAATATACAATTTGCAGTGGTGCTCATTCATTTTTGGTGGGTGCTCCTAAATTTTTTCTGGTGCTCCTAAATTTTTGAAGTTGGGAGCACCGATGCTACCAAGTAAAACAATTAATTTCGAGCCCTGCTAACACTAAAGCGGTAAACACTAACACTAAGCCCAAAAGATAAAACCTCTAAATCAACAGGTGCATTAAAAAAACTGTTTGCCTTAAGAGTGCAACATATGTGTTTGTATTCTTCAGCACTGAGCGTCTGAGTTTTTGATTTCAGAAATCCAGGAAATATCATCAGTTCCGAAACAGCAGTCCATCCGTGACTCTTCCTCTCACAAAATCAGTCTCTATGCTGTCCATCAGTCAAAGGGACATAGATGGTAAGTAGCATTTCTGGCTCCTATAGATGAATTACATTATGGATTGAAACGTTTTTTTTACTTTACTTTAAACATTACTTTATACTGATTCATGGTTTTGGAATTGATGGACTCATTAAGCACACAACACGTTTCATTGTAGCATTCTAAAAAGCAACAACAAAGGTGTTGCACCATTACCTTATTATGAGGAAAATTATGAAAAAATAACTCCCATAAACCATATGTTATCATGTGTATTAATCCTGTTGAATCAAACAAAGCTTCTGTTTATCCTACAAACGCTGTAAGGATTTCCCATGAACCCTTTTCACAAGTCTCTTTAAGCATCTTAAATCCTTAAGTTTTATTTATTTAGACTTTTAGAATCAGAATCAGTTTTATTGCCAAGTGTGCTTCACACACACACAAGGAATTTGTTTTGGCAACAGAAGCTTCCAGTGTACATAAAGTGACAACCCAAAATTAAATATGAAAAAAGACGATAAACATAAAACAGAGATGCAGTTAGTCAAAGGATCTGAATGTTGAATTGTATGTACAGATTTGTTGTAAATATACAGGTTATAAGGTGCTGTGTACAAATGCATGTGAGAAAGTATTGCATTGTATATTGTTATAAGGTGCTGTGTACAAGTGTGTATAAGAAAGTATTGCACAGTAGGGGAATATTTAACTGTTCATGAGGTAGATGCCCTGAGGAAAGAAACTTTTCCTGTGTCTGGCTGTTTTTGTGCTTGGTGCTCTGTAGCACCGACCAGACGGTAACAGTTCGAACAGGTAATGTGCTGGGTGCGAGGCGTCCAGAGTGATTTTACGAGCCCTTTTACTCACTCTGGAAGAGTACAGTTCTTGAAGTGTAGGAAGTGTAGTGCCATTGATTCGTTCAGCAGTCCGGACTATTCGCTGTAGTCTATGGAGGTCAGTAGTATAAATATATACATACATTTAAACGTATAAAAAACGTATGTGTATTTATATGTATTGATGTATGTATTATATTATCTTTGCATCAATTAAAAAAATTAAGAATTACAGCTTATATGTGAGGTGTTTCTAATGCAGCATCTATGGAGGGCACAGTAAATTTGACGTTGTTTTCTCTTCTGGTTACCATTATCAGCATATCTGTCAACCCTTCAGTTTTTCCTGGGATTCCCGTATTTTACAATTTCATTCCGCTATTACCCTGTAAAGGTATTTTCTCATAGTTCTCCCGTTTTTTTCAATCTTTCTATGAAGGGTGGCAATAAACGTTAAAGAGCCGATCCTCCCTATAGGCAAACCATACCGCCAAACCACCATGCGACGCCCCTTGCTCTTAAATGTGAATTTGTTAGGTGCTTTCATTTTATTTCCACATAAACACTTTGAGATAAATATAAAAATTCCCTTTCTTTGCTTTACAGGCACCATTGCCCCTCCTATGTAATCCTCAAAAGAGTCAGTTTGTGTAGCAGTGCGTGACTGTCAGACGTGCGCCATAGTGATAAATAGACACTGTTTCCCAAACGAATTCTGTACATGCGATTTGAAACGAAGCGAAAGTGGACACTCTGGGTTTTGGGTGCATGTTTGAACAGACATCACTGCACTCTAAGTTTACCCAACTGTGATGACGTGCAATATTGAGAAACCCGGAAAAGTGAAATGGGTCCATTGACTGGTATTTCCTCGGTTTCTTTGTGGCATATTTGGTTGTTCTTTGCGACTTGCGAAAGAGAGAGAGAGAGCACCCTCTGGCGTTCTCTCATATGCAAGATGATCACAGATTTTGCTAAATGGCAAATACGATTTTATGTTGATTCATTCTTCAACCCTAGCAGATTGTCATTTGGGAAGCAATTTCAGATCTTGTTCCCTTTGATTCAAGGAATCAGCTCTAAATTTGACTTGAATATGACTACCTTCTCAGAGTTTGTTCACATTTAGTATACAGTTGAAGTCAGATTTTTTTTTAGCCCTCCTGAATTATTAGCCCCCCGTTTTTTTTTTCTTCCCAATTTCTGTTTAACAAATGAAAGATTTTTAACACATTTCTAAACATAATAGTTTTAATTACTAATTTCTAAAAACTGATTTCTTTTATCTTTGCAATGATGACAATACATAATATTTTACAAGATAGTTTTCAACATTCTAGTATTCAGCTTAAAGTGACATTTAAAGGCTTAACTAGGTTAATTAGACAAGTTAAAGTAATTATGCAAGTCATTATATAATGATGGTTTCCTCTGCAGACAATCAAAGAAAAAAATGGCTAAAGAGGGCTAATAATATTGACCTTAAAATGGTTTAAAAAATTAAAACTGCTTTTATTCTATCCGAAACAAAACAAATAAGACTTTCTGCCGAAGAAAAAATATTATAGGAAATACTGTGAAAAATTCCCTGCTCTGTTAAAAATCATTTGGGAAATATTTGAAAAAGAAGAAAAAAGTCACTAATAATTCTGACATCAACTGTAGGTCTTTGCAGTATTGCATCAGTTTGTTTTTCTTGGTCTGGTTTCTGATAGCTGTCCTCCACCCATTTCTTAGACCCCTAAATTATCTGCTTGACTAAGCATTTGCTTTTGATTTTTCCGTCTGCAATGCGTTCATCCATTGATAGGAAGGATTCGGCGAAAGAGACGGATCTCTTTTACCTTCAACCTCTCACCGATTCTCCCCAAATCTAAAAGTGTCATTACAGTCAGCTCTTCATCTAGTGATGAGGAGGACATCATAAGTAAGTTGAATAGTAACTAAATAGTAGCATCTTGTCCCTAGGTGATGTCCTGTAATTTACAGTAGAAGTAGAGATGATCTAAAATATGCTAGACCCCTTTTATTAGTGCATTGTCTCCATTTTTATCATTAAAACCTATGCTATTGTTAATTTAGGAGTCGCACCCATTCTGTTTGTAGACAAAACAGATCTCATTTTAATTTTAGTTTAATATTGTGACTATATTATATTTAATTGGAATAATATTTTATATATAATATGTGGTATTTTTATGAAATTTCATGTTGCTAAACAATATTTACCTCTAAATTATGGACTATTTACTATACTTCTGTGTGAAATTAAAACATGGTTCTTTTTCCCAATTAAAGCTGTAAAATAAAAATGAAATGAGAGAGATTAAAATACATTAAACGCGCAAGGATGAGTACCAGCTGATTTAAAAAATACAAAAATACACTCAAAAAATATTTAGGCAGAGAAAATAAGATTTATGCATTCTGATTACATAAACATTTTTTCATTCATTTTTATTACATACTTTTAACATAAATAAAAAAAAATCTTTTATTTTATTAAAATTCTACACACAATACCCCATAATGACAATGTGAAAAAAGTTTTTTTTTAATTGTTGCAAATTTATTTAAAATAAAAATCCTGAAAAAACACATGTACATTAGTATTCACAGCCTTTGCTCAATACTTTGTTGATGCACCTTTGGCAGCAATTACAGCCTCAAGTCTTTCTGAATAAGATGCCACAAGCTTGGCACACCTGTCTTTGGGAATTTGTGCCCATTCCTCTTTGCAGTACCTCTCAAGCTCTATCAGGCTGGATGTGAAGCGACGGTGTACAGCCATTTTCAGATCTCTCCACAGATGTTCAATAGGATTTAGGTCTGGGCTCTGGCTGGGCCACTCAAGGACATTCACAGAGTTGTTGTGAAGCCACTCCATTGACATTTTGGCTGTGTGCTTTGGGTCATTGTCCTGCTGGAAGATGAACCGTCGCCCCAGTCTGAGGTCAAGAGCACTCTGAAGCAGGTTTTCATTCAGGATGTCTCTGTACATTGCTGCATTCATTTTTCCCTCTATCCTGACTGGTCTTCCGGTTCTTGCTGCTGAAAAAACATCCCCACAGCACTGTAGCTGATTGGTGGATTGCTGCACAGATGGTTGTCCTTCTGTAAGGTTCTCCTCTCTCCATAGAAGAATGCTGGAGTTTAGACCGAGTGACCATTAGGTTATTGATCACCTCCCTGACTAAGGCCCTTCTCCCTCAATCACTCAGCTTAGATGGTACCTTATATAGACAGACCGGTGTATGCCTTTTCAAATCATGTCCAATCAACTGAATTTACCACAAGTTAACTCCAATGAAGCTGCTGAAACATCTCAAGAATGATCAGTGGAAACAGAATGTACCTGAGCTCAATTTAGAGCTTCACGGCAAAGACTGTCAATACTTAGGAACTTGTAATTTTTCAGGTTTTATATTTTCAATAAATTTACAACAATTAAAAAAAATATTTTTTTCACATTGTCATTATGGGGTATTGTGTGTAGAATTTAGAGGAAATAAATGAATTTAATCAATTTTGGAAAAAGGCTGTAACACAAAAAACTGTGGAAAAAGTGAAGTGCTATCAATACTTTCCGGATGCACTGTATATATATTTAGATATTATAAATAGTAATATTATTATTATTATTATTATTTAATATTATTAAGAAATTTTATAAAATGTTTGTTTTTCTTAAGTATGTAAGTCTTTTTTCAATATCACCTTTTTTGAAATTTTTAAATGCTTTAAAATATTTTGTAGTAAAATATCTAATTTAACAATACCTGAGATTTAGAAAAAAATAAATTTTTGGACAAAGTATAGTTGCAAAAAAATGGATTAAAATGACTACAAATTGACAATAAATGGTCATTTAATACACACAATATGGATAATTTGCTATTTAAAATTTTTGGTTAACTAGCTGTTATTTATTTATTTATTCGTTTATTTTTATTATACATTAACCATTTTGGTTACATATACCCTATTTTTTAGGCTTCTTTATGATTCATTTGAGAATTCTGGGAAATATATCACAATAAGAATGAAATATATAATATAATAGATATAATATAAAAATATATATTATTGATATGACTTTAAAATGATTTCAGAACGTCTGTGTTGATTAAAACAGCTTTGTACATATAATATTCATGGCTCGGGGAGTCATATTACTCCCTGGTCAAACACAATCTTTTTGCAGTAAGTTTTGCATGTGTACGTAAATCAGGCTCTGCCATGAGTGTTTGTTGTCGGCGATGCTCATTTGACTCAATCCTTGTACTTACAGCCATGACATCATTCAGCACTGGCGGTAATATGGGATACAGGTAACATCGATATTTTAGTACATTTCATTTTGACGTTTCTAAAAACAATTGTGTTATTTTATTTCAATAACGCATGTTTCTTTCAATCCTTCAAAAAGCATCACAGAGGAGGAACCCGGACCTTTAAGAGGAGATTTTGAGAAAAGTTCTACCAAAGTGAGCCGGACATTCAGCTACCTGAAGAACAAAATGTACAAGAAAGCACGAGTAAGCCATTTCCTAGCCATTTGCTCTCCAGCATGAGTGTGTTGTAGATTAAATAATCTGATTCATTCATACTGATGACTGAGTGTGAATTATCGCTTTGTCAGTCGAATGCAAGACAGGAATTTATCAAATATAGAATTAATGGTAAAGTAAATTGTGTTAGGGGTTAAAAAAAGGGTCTTTCTGAAAACCAGAGAAAATAAGACTGGAGAAAGAGGCATGATAATGTTTCATAAAAAAGAAACAGTGCTTTATTTACAAACAGTAAAGATATAACAAGGTTATATTAGTTTTAGATTTTTTTATTAGTTTTAATTTCGTTTTGACTTTTTGTTTTACAAGTCCAGTTAGTTTTAATTCATGTTTAGAGGTAAATTTACTAGTTTTTGTATTATGAAATTGCTTAGTTTTAGTTGAGTTTTTATTAGTTTCAGTAAATATAAATGAACCATCTTAATTAAACTAAACTCTGCATTATTTTCATGTGTCTTTCGGAAACAATTGGGTATGTTTGCTGGAAGGATTCAGCGAGGGATTGTTGTTTTATGGAGGACTTTATTACCTTCTCTGCTATTCTGCCTTCAGACAGTGATATTGCTGGGTGATGGCGCTGCAGATGTGCAGTCATGTTGGAAGTGTTTCCGTTCGATTAGTCTATACGTGTAACTGAAATGTCCCCACTCTGCGGATTTGAAAGACACCGGCGCTTCCTCGTATTGCTGCCTCACTTCACCGCCGCTTGCCATGTTAAAGTGTGGAATGATGGTTAAGCACCACCTAACTTTAGAGCATAGTGATTGAATATTTACTCGCGGGTAGGAGTTTCCTCATCTCAGCTCGTAGACGTACAGGCACACACAAACAGTCAATTCGGAGAGAAATAAAACGCACATCAATTATTTAAAAGTAAAACTGGAAAAAACCCAATTCACAAGCGTGTATTGAACCGTGGATGTCGTACCGAACGGTTCAATATTGCATCTCTACTATGGAGACATCTTAATACATGCTTATCAGTTAATATCAGTGGGCAAGGGAAACCAGCACTGCTACATCACATTGCGGTGTGCCTCAAAATTGTTGGGATTTGGATCTTATTTTAACGTAAGGAAATTTAGAATGACGAGACTTGTTGTGGTTATATCACTCCCATATGACTGTGGACATGCTATACTTACACACAGTTCTGTCCAACATCCTTCTAAATGATGCTTTTGCATGATACTGTAGGTGCCCTTTAAAAACTAAACGCTTACTCTATAAAGCTTGCAATTGTTCTGATTAACCAAAAAAAAAAAGAAAGAAAAAGACTTGCATATCTCTCAACTTGTTCAGATTTCGTCAGCACTTTGCTGTTTTGAAACCAGCTACACAAGTGTGATAAAAAGAGGAAGCGAGAGTCGCAGCACCTCCCAGCTCGAGCTGGGTCACTTCCTCCTCAGTCTAAGGTGATGATGAACGTCTTGTGTTGTTGAGAGTCTTGCCAAGGCCATCTGCCTCCTACAGTAATGCTATATCGAAAGTTTTGCGAGGTGCAGGGCCGCTATCAGAAGGTAAAAACCTTGAAGGGAGAAGAGGTAAGCTGAAACTCAGCCACTTCCTCTGGTGTCTGTTGACCTTCTTTTTTTTTTCCTCTTGTCACTTCTTGATATTTACAGTTTCAGATATGGTTAACTCCTTAGTTGCCTAACAATGGACTCCAATGACTTGCTCATTGTGCTGGATGGTCATAGTGATCGTCTTTTAAATGCATTATTAATAGTATTCTCTTAACAGTAGTGTGACATGAATGAAATAATTGTCATGTTTTGAATGTGCATCATGATTTTTTTTTACTTAAGGTTTTTATTGCAGGAAGCAATTCTATTCAAGTCACTCATTGTCAATTACTTGCTCATTGTGTTTATTGTCATAGTGATTGTCTTTGAAGGCATTTCTAGTAGTACACTTAGTTTTAAAATAGGGTGCACACTTGAAATAATGATCATGTTTTGAATGTGCATCGTGAATGAAATTTAAATAAAGGTATATATATAGTAAAGGTTTTTATTGCAAAAAAACTGTTCTATTGAAGTGGCTTACTGTAACTTCAGTCCTATTTTTACAAGTAGGAAGCTGAACTTTGTTACAGGAGAACTTGACAACAATTGAGAGGATGTTTGCGTGCAACACTGTAAAAATGTGGTCCATATGAAATTGGCATTGCATTGCAGGCTAAAATGCAGGAGCATGGAATC
>CAIGQZ010032222.1:735546-752471 GCA_903798205.1 Danio tinwini
ATTTTTTTAAACAGTTTGTATTGATGTATCTTAAACAAATATTATTATTATTTTTATTATTATTAGTAGTAGTAGTATTAAATAACTGATTTATTTATTTATTTTTATTATTAATTAACTATTTATGTTTATTTAACATCAATTTATAATAATAATAATAATAATAATTATTATTATTATTATCATTATTAAATAACTTATTATTTATTTATTTATTTATATCACTAAATAACTAGTTAAATATTATGTACTGTAATTATGGCAAAGACAAAAAAAATCAGTTATTAGAATGTAAACATGTGTTGATCTTCTCTCTGTTAAACAGCGCTTGGGAAATATTTACACAAGAATTAAAATTTCACAGGAGGGCAAAAAAATTGGGCTTCAACTGTATAAAATCTTCTCACCTGGCTGACCAGCACATCTCCTATCCGGTGGATCAAGAATCCGTCTGTCCCGTCCAGCCGGGCCTCTTTCTTTCTCTCCAGCAGAGCGCTGAAGAAGAAGGAGTGCAACTCCAGCAGGTCGTCCAGCATGGGGAACATCTTCTCCACCACCTGGAGCTCCAGCTGGAGATCCGTCAACAGACCCTTGCTGTACACATCACACATGATCCGTAACGTCCGCAGGTGATGCATCTCCGTCTGGATCAGCTCTGGGTTGCGAAAAGAGGAGAATGTTTAGAGACGCACATCTAGAAAGGCGGATGAATAATAATAAAATGTATTTATGATGCGCTTTTCTTAAACTTAAAGCACTACAAGATATTCAATAACAAATAAAAATCATTGGCCACATTTTGCAATCATTTAATTAGTGCCACAGAATAAAATTTCAGTGAATGCTTTAAGCCATAAAGAAATTATCTTTAGTTCCACCACTGTCCTACCATAGATGACGTCTTGTCTTTTAATGATGTCCTTCTTGAGTTGTTTCAGATATTTTTTATCTACAGTAAGGCTCCAGGAGTCGGCCTCCAGCTCTTTAACATCTGCTTCTAAATCTCCCATCAGACGGCTGTCCACCATCTCTGTACCTAAAGTCACAAAGAGGGGGTGGGGGGAGGTGGGGGGATAGTAAGTACATTACTACATAAAAAACATTACTAGTCAACCTGATCAAAAAACAAACAAATAAGTAAACAACTAAAAAAAGAAATTTACATTTTGACAAGAATGACAAAAAAGGAAACTTGTTCTGCCCCATAATATAATGTTAAATTAAACTACTACTTTTTAATCTTGTAACTTGGTACTTTATAATCATAAGTAATTGTGGGATATTAATGTGTGATTTAAAGATAAAGATTTCAAATTTTTTCGTCATGTTACAGAATTTTCTCAAAAATCCACAAATATTTCAAAAGACATATTTCTCAGAATTGTAAATGCTGTTGTTTTTTTGTTTTTTTGTAAATGAATCTTCTTAAAATGTAAACTCAGATTTATAATAAAGAAATACATAAATAAATAAATAATTTCTTACATTTATATAGTGCATATTTATATAGTTTTTTTTATTTTATTTTATTTTTTGGGGGGGTTGGTCTCTCCTCATTCACCACCAGTGTGCACACCAGCTGATTGGTGGAGAGGAGACAGAGTGATGAAGCCAACTATGATATGGGGATTGTTAGGTGGCCATGATGAATGGAGGCCAGTGGGCAAATTTGGCCAGGATGCTGGGGTTAAAGCCTTACTCTTTTTTTGAGGGACATCCTGGGATTTTTAACAACCACAGAGAGTCAGGACAGTTTAACGTCTCATCTGAAAGACGGCGCTCACTGAGCAGTATAGAATCCCCATAAATATACTGGTGCGTTAGGACCCACACACACACCGCAGGTTGAGCGCCGCCTGCTGGTCTCACTAACACCACTTTCAGCAGCAACCTAGCTTTTCCCATGTGGTCTCCCATCTCTGACCAGGCGCAGCCCCACTTAGCTTCAGTGGGCGACATGCGAGAGTTGCAGAGAGAAATAATAAACAAATAAAATCTCAAATATGTGAAATATTTTTTTCATTATTTTGCAGAATTCTGAGAAATAAAAACAATTATGACTTCTTTTAATTCTCATTCTCAAAAAATCTGAATAGCAAATTACAATTAAAAGTCAAAAATTGCCTATTTTATTTAATTTATTAAGCTCCCATAAGCAAAAAAAAAAAAAAAAAGAAGTAGAAGAAAAAAGAACACAAAACAAAGACAACATTTAAAACCAGATGAGCTTCATCCATTTTCCTTCAGCTTAGTCCCTTATTTATCAGGGGTCACCACAGTGGAATGAACCACCAACTGTTTTATGCAGTGGACATCCTTCCAGCTGCAACCCAGTACTGGAAAACACCCATACACACTCACATTCTCACACAGACACACAAACACACACACTACGGCCAATTTTAGTTTAGTCAATTCACCTATAGAGCATGTCCTTGGACTGTGGGGGAAACCAGAGCACCCGGAGGAACCCCCCGCAAACACAGGGAGAACATGCAAACTCGACACAGAAATGGCAAATGGGACTCGAACCAGCGACCTTCTTGCTGTGAGGCGACAGTGCTAACCACTGAGACACCGGCCCAAGCTCTGACTTATAAATTACACGTTTAGACTAAAAGTACTGTTTTTTTTGTATTCTAAAAGTCCACGCTCATACACAAAGTTTGCAGTTTCAAGAAATATCTACACCTAAATTGGTAATGTGAAAAATGGGTTAAAACGGAGTAATACATATACAACACCTTTATGTGGTGCTGTAAACAAAAACTGTGAGCATGCACATGAAGTCCTTCTTCTTTAGCATCAAAAACAGGACACTGTGGGGGATTTAAAAATATCTGACCCATATAACTGTTCATGCGGTTTTGTCAGCACTGTAACTATAGAATGCATTCATGCAGCTGCTTAGCCCCATAGACATCCAAAGGCAGAAACACAAACTGCAGCTAAATGTTTACATATTTGACTACATTACAAATTCTGTGGATGGATAAGTATTGTAAACAACTTTGATGAAAACATATGGAGACTTTCGCATGTCGAGATGTACATATGTACATGTGTATGTGTGTGTGTGTTGGCACTCACCGGCTGCTTCACGTGCACACGCGTCAAGCAACCGAAGCAGAGCTTAACAAACGGCAGTTCATCATAAGAATTTTAAAGATAATTTTTTACACAGTTGGCATTAAGAAGCAACAGAGAAACACTATCTGACTAACATCTAGCAGCTAAATGTGTCTGGAAAAATATTCAAAGGCTTTTATTTTCATAACAGCGCAAATGTAAATGCATCTTAATGTTCTGATTGGCTGAAGTAGACGTCTCACGTCAGTGCGTTCTAAATGTAAACACGCTTTTTCGGGCAATTTTCCTTCTGCGTTCACACAGAGCAGAATTCCGGTAAATTACCAGTAATGCTACAACTTCTCTTTTTGGGAAATTGCCGGAACAAATTTACCGGTATTTTCAAAAAGGGCCTGTTCACACATGATGCCTTTCAGGATAAATGACAGTAATTTTCCGGAAAGGTCTGTACTGTATATGTGAAAGAGGCTAATATGGCAAATGAAGCCTCGTCTTCTAGTGCAGAAGCCAATCATCAATCTCTATAGACTGATGATAAATACGTGTGTTTTTGCGACAGTTTCATACTTCCCTTAACAATCTCAAGCTGTTTGAAGCTTCATAAAAGGCATGAAATCATATCTGATATACTAGAATAAAGAAATATGTCCACTCACCTTCATCTAGAGACTCATTGGACGCTGTAACCTTACTGGGCTTATGGAGCGAGTCTGTGGATTGAGACAGATACCGCCGACCACTCAGAGGCATATCATCAAACCTGCACAAAGAGGATGAGGCATTTTTGGTTATGACAGAAGGTCAGTGAGGTCAAGTGTTTCATACAGACAAATTCACTCACTTTAGGAGTCAGCAGCAAGAGATAGCATTTCATTTTGTATTTTCCGAATGCAATACTACCAAACGATTCCTATTTAGTATGTAGGACTGCACGATATTAGAAAAATCGAACATTGCATTACTTTGTTTTATTGCAATATAGTCTCGTCGCCTGTCCAAGTTTTAGGAACAACAAATAATAAATTGACTTCTAGTTGATCATTTGGTATCAGAAGTGGCTAATATGAAAGGCAAAGGCCTCTAGATTACGCTTATTTTACCAAAATAAAATATGATCAGGTCTTGATTTTTAACTATTTAATGAGGACAGTAAGGTCTGACTTTGCTTAGACAAAAGTCTTGTCACTTAACAGAAATAATGTACAGTATAGAATATAAAGTCATGATGCAGTGGAAAAAGAATTAATATTGTGTTTGTCTCCCATGAGCTTGAAGGACTGCATCCATACATCTCTACAATGACTCAAATAACTTATTAATAAAGTCATCTGGAATGGCAAAAAAAGCGTTATTGCAGGACTCCCAGAGATCATCAAGATTATTTGGATTCATCTTCAATGCCTCCTCCTTCATCTTATCCCAGACATGCTCATGTTCATGTCTAGTGACTGGGCTGACCAATCTTGGAGCACCTTGACCTTCTTTGCTTTCAGAAACTTTGATGTGGAGGCTGAAGTATGAGAAGGAGCGCTATCCTGCTGATGAATTTGCCCTCCCCTGTGGTTTGTAATGTAATGGGCAGCACAAATGTCTTGATACCTCAGACTGTTAATGTTGTCATCCACTCTACAGATCTCTCGCGCGCCCCTATACTGAATGTAACCCCAAACCATGATTTTTCCTTCACCAAACTTGACTGATTTCTGTGAGAATCTTGGGTCCATGCAGGTTCCAATAGGTCTTCTGCAGTATCTGTGATGATTGGGATGCAGTTCAACAGATGATTCATCAGAGAAATCGACCTTCTGCCACTTTTCCAAATGATCAACTAGAAGTCAAGTGATTATTTGTTGCTCTTATAACTGGGATCGACAACAAGACTTTTGTCAGGTGATATGTAAATGTATTCAATTCTCTTATATGCACTTGCATTCAAGGTTTATCAGAAATTAATCAGATTTTTTATATAATGTACAGACTGTCTTGAGTTCTCATTCATAAATCACCACAAAAAAAACTAAACATAAATAATTTTACTTGGCCATCTATAGGCTGAAAAATCATTTTGACTTATTGCACACAAGAATGATAATTAAAAAATTTATCTTGAGTTTTAACATTTAAACGGATGCGGATGAGAGCAGGTGCTTTTCCATTTCCCCTCATGTTTTCTATTTTAGTTTCTCGACGGGAGTCCCATCTTTGAAAAGCCATCGAGCACTTTAACACCATCCACACGCCACCGAGATATGACAATCAATTTTTCATTAGCATTCCAAAGATAAAGCCTTGAGGACAGTTTTTGAGGGAACGTTGTATAACAAGCCAATGCATTTCATTCTCTAATCCTTCAAAGTTAATACCTCATGACTTGAGGAAGGAAGAGCTGTAAATACTGTATTAATCGTAGATATTTAAAACTACCTGCTGGACAGGTAAAGGAAATAAACATCCACGCGGGATCAGCAGATCATTATAATATACAAACATCAATAATAATACATTTCACACCCCGTTTTTGCACTCATAGTGTCAACTTATTTCATCAGCATCATTTCATAAGTCATCTTATGTGGACATTCTGTTGGTCTGATATTGTTTGGAGTTATTTATTGGTACAAGATCATTGTTATTTTACATGTTGTTAAAATATGACATGCTCTTAAAGGGACAGTTCACCCAAAAATGAAATTCTGTCATCGTTTACTCATCCTCTGCCTGTTTCCAAACAGGTTTCTTTCTTCTTTCGACCACATATGAATATAACTTTGTTGTAAACAATAGCCATTGACTTCTGTAGTATTTCTTTTCCTACTATGGATGTCAATGGCTGCCGATTTCCAACATTCTACACATTATATGTTGTTGTTGTTAGTTAGTCAGTTATAAATCACATTCAAAACAACAATTGTTGACCAAAGTGCTGTACAAAACGATAAAAAAGCATCAAATACCTAGAAAAGAATAGGTAAAGGTAAATGGAGATTGAATAAATGAGTTTAGGGGAAAAAAATACTTAAACTTAGGTTTAAACAAAGAAATAGAAGATTTCTTGATAAACTTCCACAAATTGGGGCTAATACTTGCAAAATGAAATGCATAAAGTAACTAGCAACGAGTAAATAAACATTTTTTGGGTGAACTATCTGATTTTTAAGTCTATTCTGTACAGGTTTACTCTGCAATTCTGACCTGCACTGACCGAACGTCTCCACACGAGGGCAGCAGAGTTGCGTTTTCTTACTTTACTCCTCCGTGGATTTACATAAGCTCTCAGTGATGATGTCAGAGAAGACACGGTGACGCAGTGCAGGATTTATGATTTCTTCACATACTCAAAGGGGAATTATTGGTTCTTAATTGAAGGAAAACGGCGCTTAAGGCCTTACAGAGCTTTCAGCAACACTTTTGTCCTCAGGAACAAACATGGCAAACTCAATTCAGGCATATTTTATTTACATAGTGCATAAACGTAAATTAAAGTCATTTAGCCTTAAAGAAATGACGCCGTGCACTAACATATATATATATATAACCTGGCATTTTCTCAGGAGTTTAGTGTCATGTTATTATTCATCGTTGTTGTACAGTGAGGTACATATGTGTTCTTGCTATATAAAAGGAACTAATGTTGTGTACATATCTCGTGTAACATGTTTAAATGTAAAGTGTTGTTTCATTTGTGATTCATTTTGTAAGATGTGTTTTGTGAGATGTAAGTGTATTTATCCTCGTCTTGATGCAGGAGATGCAAAATTGTCATCAAATTAAATCCTGTTACAAAACAAATGTATAACTTGTGTTTATTTTTTTACTTTTCTTTTAATCCGTTTAATGAACTGCAGATTTATTGTTTCGTTTACAAACTTGACTAGACTTTAAGGTTTAACCTTTGGACATAATTTCAAGAATAAGAGACTGCCACTGTAATGACTCTACTATAACATATACACTTTATTTAATTTGTCTTCATGAAATAACTTCCCATATGAATTTTGTGAGCAATTTCTTTTATTCTAAGCATTGAAACTTCACACGAACTATTAATACAAAATCAGACGCTAACTATATCCATGACCACTGCAATAAGAGCAAAAAAAAAAAAAAACGCAATCAGAAATAATAATAAAACAAAAACACGAAAATAAATAAATACAGTTGAAGTAAGAATTATTTGGCCCCTTTGAATTTTTTTTCCCTTTTTTAAATATTTCCTAAATGATGTTTAACAGAGCAAGGAAATTTTAACAGTATGTCTGATAATATTTTTTTTTTCTAGAGAAAGTCTTGAATAAAAGCAGAATTAAAATTTTTTAAGTTATTAAAATAGTTTTTAATAACCATTTTAAGGTCAATATTATTAGCCCCTTTAAGCTAATTTTTTCCTGATAGTCTACAGAACAAACCATCATTATATAATAACTTGCCTAATTACCATAACCTGCTTAGTTATCCTAATTAACCTAGTTAAATATCTAGTAAAATATTATTTACTGTCATCATGGCAAAGATAAAATAAATCAGCTATAAGAAATGAGTTATTAAAACTATTATGTTTAGAAATGTGTTGAAAAAAATCTTCTCTCTGTTAAACAGAAATTGGGGAAAAACAAAAAAGGAGGGCTAATAATTCTGACTTCAACTGTGTATATATACATACAGTGCTCAGCATATATATAAGTACACCCCTCACAAATCTCTTTTAAATTCATATTTTTAATAGGAAGCTATACAATATTATATTTGTGCATATACATTAGAGTAGTCAGTGCTACCAAATGTATATGTATATCCAAATGTATGTTACAGAAAAATATTGAATACAAATTTAAAATAGAAGAACAATCAAGAGAAGCAAAACAATTGAAAAATTTAGTTGAAATTTTGCAGTTTGTAGTTTCTTTTGCAATATTTAGCTTGAATTTAATTGTATTATCTTTCAATTTATAAAGATGTTTGGTGACAAAAATATTATTTTAATAAATATATCTGTTTAATAAATCTGTTTTGTTTAAATGCACCAAAATACATTGCCTACGTATATTCACTGAGAAATTGATAAAAATATTCATTTTCAAAATGGAGTGCACTCAATTATACTGAGCACTATAAATATATACACTATACTATATATACAACGCACACAGTTGAAGTCAGAATTAATAGCCCCCCTTTTTATTTTTTTCCCCCAATTTCTGTTTAACGTAGAGCAGATTGTTTCAACACATTTCTAAACATAATAGTTTTATTAAATCATTTCTAATAACTGATTTATTTTATCTTTGTCATAATGACAGTAAATAATATTTTACTAGATATTTTTCAGGCCCTTCTATAGCCTACAGCTTAAAGTGACATTTAAAGGCATTTAAATATTTCCCAAATGACGTTTAACAGAGTAAGGAAATTTTCACAGTATGTCTGATAATATATTTTTCTTTCTGAATTCTCTTCTTATATAATGTATAATGTATATAATGTATAGTATAATAGTTATAAAACTATTATGTTTAGAAATGTGTTGGAAAAAATCTGTTAAGCAGAAATTGGAGAAAAAAATAAATAAACAGGGGGGCTAATAATTCTGACTTTAACTGTATGTATATGTGGACACAATCAACTACAGCAGGGGATCAGTACCAGAAAAAAGAAATCCTCCATGAAATCTTACTTTAAGTCATTCTTTTTAGAATTAATTTGCATTAGAGACTTTTTCAAAGTTTCAATTTCTAATGAAAATAAACAGCATTTTGGTATAAACTTCACACACTTCTGTTTATGAATAAAATATTTACCTTGTAGGATGTACAAATGAATACTCGAATGCTTTTTTGTGTGTGTGAAAAAGAGCAAATTACGTCTTTTAAAGAGAGTCTCTAATACATTTCCTTGCTCAAATAACACGTCACTAACATCATAGCCTACCACGCTAATTAAAGAGAGACATCACAGTTATAGAAAAGGCGAGAGAAGTCTTCTTCGTGTATATTACAAAATATGCAAGTATTGTCAACATCCATGAATTTAGATAAAGCTACTTCACAAGGGTAAATTTTGTGAAGTATTTTAAAATGCACTTCTTTACCTACGTTAAACGTTTTGACGTCAGCAATCGATCAGGCAGTGAAGCAGGGAATCCCGCCGATCAAATGTGGGTGTTAGTTTGCTTGATAGCATTTCAAAAGGCAAGTCTAAACGCTTTTTATAGTATCAATAATCGTCGACATCTACATTTTAAGATTACATTTAGCTAAGCTCTTAATGAATCAAACAAAACTTATCGGATTTCTAAATATTTTGAACTAAATTAGCTTCGTGAATTGATTCACTCAAATCACCTCAAGCTGGCGTTTCCTGCTCGTCAAAGTCGGTCATTTTGTTTAAAGCGACACGTCTTTATTTGTTCAAAGCAATTGTAAGTGAACGTGTAATCTTCAAGGCTAAATATAATCTACAAGCCTACCGTATTTCCATTAAACATGAAGGTTTTTGTAAAATATACTAATTGTTAATGTGGCTATCTATTTTGTTTTATTAGGTCAGTTGGAAGTAATACAATTGTTAAAATCACCAGATCAGCGTCATCTCTAGGTAAGATTGAGCACTTTGAAATCTTTCAAAACATATTGATGATCAATAATCATTTGCTAAAATTGTTACATAGTTGGCAACACGGTGGCTCAGTGGTTAGCACTGCTGCCTCACATCAAGAAGGTTGCTGGTTTGAGTCCCGGCTGGGTCAGTTGGCGTTTCTGTGTAAAGTTTGCATGTTTTCCCCATGTTGGTGTGGGTTTCCTCCAGGTGCTCTGGTTTCCTTCACAGTCCAAATACATGCGCTATAGGTGAATTGGATGAACTTAATTGGCTGTAGTGTTTCCCAGTACTTGGTCTGGGAATGCGTCTGGACGGGCATTCGCTGCGTAAAAAATATGCTGGAGCAGTTGGCGGTTCTTTCTGATGTGGTGACCCCTGATAAACAAAAACAGACTAAGCCGAAGGAAAATGAATGAATGTCACACAGTTGATAAGTTCTGACCAATACAGTTGGGTTCCAGAAGTAAAAACTGCTTTTTAACCATAATAAATAAACAAACCTTTAAAGATAGACTTATTGTAAGCTCTTAGGTTGTTGATGCTTCTGTTGGATCAATCTGTTCATATTACTTGAACTCACTTTTGATCATGTTAAATAACAGAATATAGGTAAGATGGTGGCTCAGTGGTTAGCACTGCCGCCTCACAGCAAGAAGGTCACTGGTTCGAGCCCCGGCTGGGTCAGTTGGCATTTCTGTGTGAAGTTTGCATGTTTTCCCATGTTGGTGTGGGTTTCCTTCGTGTGCTCCGGTTTCCCCTCACAGTCCAAAGACATGCGCTATAGGTGAATTGAATAAACTAAATTGGCTGTAGTGTATGAGTGTGTATGGCTGTTTCCCAGTACTGGGTTGCAGCTGGAAAGGCACTCTCATGTTTCATGTTGGTTGTCATTTGTCGTGATTGACGACCTTCTCATCAATGAGGCACTATCAGACTGGAGGTTTTTGGATACCAGAAATATAGACTTTATTCTTACATAATAAAGCCTGAGAAAGTGCAGAGCAGACCTCAGAGCATTCTGAAGTCTCTCCTGGACAATTTCCTTTCTAAAGTCTATGTGTTTTTACAATATTTATTTAGATTCTTTGACACACCCCTAGGTGTCTTCTTTTTTAACTTCTGACCATGCTTGGATAAGTTTCTCTGTTATTTTTGGCCCTCAGCCCACTAGCTCATGTCAACGTAAGCAACTCTTTTGACAACAGAGATGACCTTCATAGATGCAACTTATGCAAAAGAACTTAGTGGTTACATACATCGTCATGATAGCATAATAACCTCATAATATGTTACCCACTCTAGCTTCTGACACATATAGCTTCATATAAGTATTTAACATATGTAATCAGTGCTTTACATATTCAGTCATTCTACACAATCAGTAATTTCTTCAGCATAGCCTTTTGTGCAAGCTTACGCATCTTACATACCACAAAGTATTTTTACCCATTGGCATGTTGCAAACACCCCTAGAAGACCCTTAAATAATAAACTGCTTTCACACTGAGAGAATAAAATCTTAAAATCTTCTTCAGCACCTGCTGTGTAAAACATATGCTGGATAATTTGGTGAACCAAATCAATGGCATGATAATTGTAATCGAACCGAACCGTGAGACCAGTGTAGATTCACACCTCTAGTAAACTCGCATACTTTTTTGGTCACATCTCTAACACGTTTATTTCCCTCATTTAAAATAAATTTTTTTTTACAGAATAGGGTTGGGTCGATAGACAATTCCATGGCCAAAAGACAATATGATGCTGAGTCGGCATCGCGATCCTCCACCCCGCCCCCGTCGCAGCAGCAACCCCGTTTACACTAATGCGCCATTTTCTGTTTTAAGAATGGCATTTTAGAACCAAAAGATTCACATCCACACTGGCATTTCACCTAGCATTTCTGAACAGCCCTCCTTCCACATTATAATACTGAAAACGCACATCACGTGACCACACACACACACACACACACACACACACACACACACACACACACACAGGCATGCACTGCAGCATAGGCATGCATCTGAGCTACAGCAGTCAGCTGGATATTATTGTGTGCTTTGAGCACAAAACCCCAGAGAGCAGTGCACGTCGGACAGTTTATCAAGGATGTACCGCTGGATTGCATCTCACGATAGTTGTTAAAGGTGATATTTAATTCATATAGTCTCTATCTAACGACTCTTCTGTCTTTTGAATCTATTAGGTAACGTGTTACAGCATCAGTACACTGCTTCAATCTTTCGCTTTCACACTTGTACTTAGTAATTTTAGCGAAAACCTCAGATACTGTTGGTTGGTTCCTGTTGGTTGTGCACCTTTTTAACCAACCAAGTTTGTCGACACCATTATAACGACACAGATCACTCTGCCTATTCATGCCAGAGTCCCACGAAAAAGTGATTGACAGGTGGTAATTTGTGTGTAACCTATCTTTATTTATTTATGATTTGGTTATGGGTAAAACAGACCGTGTGGGTCAGGTGGTTGAAACAGTTGGCTACAAATAGATAAAATAGTATTCATAAATAAATAATTCACAACCGCCTATGACGACGATGCCATCGTCCATCGCAATGTTTCACATTAGACATCGTGCAATGCTAAATTGATCGACATCACCCAACCCTATTACAGAATGATATTTTTCTGATCCCACAACTTTGTGGTTAGAAGTTTTGGAAATTATAAACAGATGTTTCAATATAATGTTAACATACTTTCTCTGTGAATTTACGTTTTGAGTTTTGAGCGCTGGTATTGCTCATAACACTACAATTAATGAAGTACTTGTCTTTAACCTACATGACCGCACACGCATACTCGGCCATATTTAGTTTAAGGTTGTGAGCTGATGGCCTGTGGTTAGCATTTATATCATTAAGGCACAGATGACAGGGTGCATTGTTTGCCTGTAATCCTCTTGCTGTGTAAAATGCTCTTTCACATCCGCTGTCCTGTGTTTCTTACAGCTCTGATGCGGGTATAGCTCTATATGCCAACTGTTGGTCGCAATGCTGTGAAACCTGTTGCTACGGAAAGAGTGAAGGCATGCATGAACACTGAATGTCATCAAGATTTATTGAACGAGGGATTTTTTGTCTATAGGGTGTTTGCTGGAACCCGTTAAGAGTTGGGTTAAAGGCAATGGGCATTCTCTGTTTTTACAACTGGCTCAGTCATGTGTGAATTTCTGCTAGATTGCTTTTAGTGCGAGTCTGCTGGATTCTGGGCTCTTAGAAAATGCAAAAAGATAGGGCAGTGGATAAATAGTACAACAGCTATCTCATTATTAGGAACACACTTTTGGTAATGAGCTGTGACCTGGAGCTCAAGTCAACAGAAACGTGTGTAACGCAATGTTTTTTTGAGTGGAAAAACTATAACCTCAACCGTTCAATTGTTTAGCTGTTGGTAGGATTTGTAAATGTTTTTTGTAAAAATTATCTCTTTTGCTTATGGGGCTGCATTTATTTTATCAAAATACGGTAATATTGTGAAATATTATTGGGAATATGGAAAGAATAAATAAAATGGGTAAAATGTGTACAACCCAACTTTTTGGGGTTTCTTAACTCTAACTGAAGTTTATTTATGAACTATTTCGAGAGGATCACGTGCTTATGATTGATCACGGCTAGTCCCGCATTACCATGATGGAGACTTAGGAATCATCAGATGATTCCTAAGTCACTATAAGTAACTGTAGTCTTCATACCACAGTTATCTTCATCTCATCCCAGGAGCTAGGAGCTACGTTTTATTTTTCGCAGTTTTTGTTTTTACAAACCCACCAGAGGCTGATCTGTACACTTTTTAGATCTTACATTTCTCTCGCCAGTGCCATTCGCGCCTGCTGTTCTCATGTAAATCTACCAGAGGCGGCTGTCGACTGACTGACTTTCTGATTGACCAACTGACCGATCCCCCCACACTCTCCCTTTCCTAAACCCAACCAATAGCGTTTTAATAAGTACAGATTGATAAGCACCCACTTTCCTAAACCAAACCTCAGTATTTTAAAAAGCAATCCAGAAAAATAAAAGCCCCCTGATTTTTTTTACCACGTATTCAGATTTCACAACGTTCTCACCCTGTTAGTTATTTATTAATTTTTTTAGCTTTTGTGTTTGTCTTACACGCTTTCTGAAACCGTTCTTTACCGGACTCGACCCCTGGCCTAATCCCAATTGTACCTCTTAGCCCTTCCCCTTCCCCCTACCCTTTGATTTGCGCGTTCCCGTGAAGGGGTAGGGGTATCCCAATTCTGGGTAGATAGCCCCTCGAACAAAGATTTTTTAGAGCCACACATTTTGAAGCCCTTCCTCTTCACACTCGGTTTTAAGGGCCAAGGAGAAGAGGTAGGGGTACAAAAATAGAATTGGAATTGGGCCCCTGTTGTCACGGTCCACTCCACTCTGCATCTCAAGTCCGCTGACGTACATGTCGAGCTAGTCGACAAACTGGGAACACCAGAAAAGCTGTTCATACGGAGGTAAGTGGTTGGCTGGTAAGCGTGAAAAAGAACGATGTCATACCGCCCCATAGCGTTAGTTTTAAAGATGAAATGCAGCCATACGGAGCCCTGGTTACATAATTCGCGATCTCACGAAACGTATATAGGGGTACGTTTTCAGAATGAGCCTATGTTGGAAAAATCTCTCTTCCTCCCCTATTCTTTTCTCTTTTTTCCTTGATTGGGTGGCACGGCGGCCCAGTGGTTAGCACTGTTGCCTCACAGCAAGAACATTACTGGTTCTAATCCTTACTAATCCAGTCGATGTTTCGGAACGTTCTCCCCATGCTCACATGGATTTTCCCCAGTTTCCTCCCACCGTCCAAACACATGCGTCATAAGTAAATTGACTAAACCAAATTGACACCATAGTCGAGCTCTTAGCTAACAGTAATTTTTTCCTCATAAAGCAAATTCGTCATTAGCCACAAATAAGCGGGGAATTCTCGAAATCTATGTGAGCTCAATCTCCTCTCTGGTCTTGCAAACGGGAGGGAGCCCAAGGCTTGAGGATCTTTTGAGCTCAGGGCTCTCTCCCAGGACAGCATGCCAAACATAATCAATCGTCAGCTAAGTGTAAACGCTTGAAAAACAATGTTGTTTTCTTGTAAACCGGCATTGGGTGAAATATGGACACAAAAAAACATTGGGTTATTTGAATTAAATTTAGATTAAGCCTATACTTTTTAACCCAACATTTCAATTTGTCCTCATTACTTTTATTTATAATAATAATAATAATAATAATAATAATTATAATAATAATAATACATTCACACACTTTCAGCAAAAATCTACTTTGTTCAATCAAACATTAATTGTTGCCTGTGTTAGCTATTAGTATAAGTTGCTAGTGCGTACTACAGTAGTGGAGAGGGGGCTATGATGAGCCAGTGGGTAAGTTGACCCATTCCAAGTTATACATTTTGCATTTACAAAAAAAAAAAAAAAAAAAAAAAAAAAAATATATATATATATATATATAACCAACTTATTTTCATTTTATTTCAGGGAAAAGAAAGTATCACTACAACTTCTGAAAGTGAACAGCATAATACAAATCTAAAAAAAGGAAATCAGTTATTATATATAATAACTTGCGGCACATTGAGCCACATGACCACTTTTTTAATAAGCCATATCTTTAAAATAGTTTGTCCAATATGCATTATCATCATTTCAGTTGAAATGAAACATCCTGATATTAAAGGGCACCTATTTTAACCCTTTTTTAAGATGTAATATTAATATTATGGTTCTTCTGAGTGTGTCAGTTTAGGTTCAGTTCAAAACACAATTCAGATTTTTTATTATGATGTGTTAAAAAGTGTCATTTTGGGGGGCGTGTACACAGTTTGCTGTTTTAGGGGAGTGTTGCTTCACATGAAAATTAGTTTCGACTTCCCGCCCAACTTAACAAGGGGGCGGAGCTAAGACCTCCCCCGCTGTGTGTATTGCAATAGACAGGCAGACAGAGAGAAGCAACATGAGAGTACCAGCATTCAGATGTACATGTAGGACTCAGACACAGACCAAGCAGAGAGTACAGAATCATGTGTCTTTGTATAGTTTTACAGCCAGCTGTGTGCTAGTTTAAAGCTCTGAACTTGTAGCCTACACCAGGACTAATAAAGCACAGTGAATTAACTGTGACTGAAGGGCATCACACACCGGAAGCACCGCGACACGGCACGCACATGACAGTTGAAAGTATCGCACACTTGCAGCGCCGGTGTGTCACCCGATAGAAACTTATGTTTAGAATTCAGAAATGCATGCCGCTGCGTGGCGTGATGCTGAGTGTCTCCGAGCGGCGCTTCTGGTGTAGGACCTGCTTGAGGCTATAACTAAAGGGCGTCATACACCAAATGCGTCGCTCAGAGCCATGACGCGGCACACCAGACGCGCACATTCGCATGTAATTTAAAATGAAACTATTCAGATTACGCTCTGTGGCACGGCAGAAATATGAAGTGTCCTGAGTAGGGCCAGCGCGTCCATAGAGGCGACCTAGGCGGCAGAATAGTGAGCAAACCCCACGGTCGTCACTTTCACCCGCGAAAACCCGAAATGCATGGCGCTGCGCGTCGTTAGTTCGTTATTTCCAATAGAGGGACGCGCACGTGAGGCAGCGCGCTCGCACTTTCCAGCTGCACCTAGTTAAGATGACAGGGAGCTTTTGTGACCGAGGGAAATGCAAACCGCTGAAGTTTAAGGAAGACACAATGAAAAGTACACATGTATGCAAACTCACCAAAACTCACAAACACTGGCGTGGAGGAGAGCGCTAACGTGGTGAATGTTGAGCCCAATGAGCCTTCCATCTAAAAATAGAGCAAGGGTGTTTCTTTGGTGACGTTGCTTTAACTCACACGCTAAAAATGGCGGACATGAAACAACATACTGAGGATATGGTAATGGACACCTGTCAATCAATATTGGTGGGCGGGGGGACCGCACTCCTACGTTAAGTTGCGGTCGGTCTCAAAACAGCTCCAATTGGTCCACCGTTTTTATGTTGTTAAATTGAAAAAAAAGCACTGGGTGTGTTTATATCACCCCAATATGACGCTCTATACACTATACCTGCACATATGTCTGTCCAAACAGCTTGAAAAGTAGATTTTTCACCATAGGTGCCCTTTAAGTTAAATGCTTTAGGTGTACTTCTGCCTTCTTTTTCCTATTCACGAGCACCACATAAGTTAAAAATGGCTCA
>CAIGQZ010032222.1:757195-779271 GCA_903798205.1 Danio tinwini
ATAGCATTTATATATATATATATATATATATAGCATTTATAGCAAATAAACAAATATAAATATCCCGCTTCCTTTCTGAGCAAGTGCTTTCTTACATCCTTTTGTTCGGTCATGCGCTCATCTGAAAGGGCTGCGATTGGCTCTACGTGCTGGTGCTCTTCACAGATGAGTAAAGCCTGGTTTAAACACTGATAAATGGTAACGGCAATCACAGCTGATCCATGGTAGAGGCGATGGAGAAAACCATGTAGACACACGCTCGTGTCTGTATCGCTGTAACAGCCAAGAGGAGAGGAAAAGTCACGCCAGCAGGTCAAATGGGCCACAGTAGGAGAGAGAGAGAAAGAGTGTACTTTCATTCTCTTAATCGCAGTGAAAGACTGTAAAAACTGACTGTAAAAACACACATGCAGTGAAATTGTGAACAGTTTCTGCGTTTTTAAGTAGTTGGAGCATTGTAAATACCTCCGCTAGCCTCCCTCGCCATAGTAAGTTATGTCAACATATCGCATATAAGATAAATGACGTCAGTACATAATAACCGGTTATGATTATTACTGTACCGATACCGAAATGTCCTTGTCTGCATTGCGGTGTACAGAAGAAACAATTAATTTCGACACCCCTAAAAAATACAATAGTAAATACTATAGTGTTTGGAAACATACTATAGATAATTGCTTGAATTAAACTGTCGTAGTAATTATATTCTGGCAGGCGCTTCAGGCTCCCCCGGACAAAAACCAGCAGACTAAAGAACTGCTTCTTCCTCAGAGCTGTCTCCCTTTTGAACTCTGCCCCCCACTGACTTTTTGCCCCCCTAATACACTCCCCAGTCTCCTCATAACTCAGACTCCTCATAATCACTGCACTACTTAACATTTGCACATTTAAAAATTGCACATATTCATTGCACTGATTGATTCACTTATTTGATCTGTACATACCCACTGCACATTTGTAATTATGTACACACCCACTGTACATATACATTTGTAATTATGTTTATCTATCTGCACACTTCTGATTATTAATAGCAACCTGTACATTTATCCATCTATTGTAAATCTCTGTTCATAGCTAACACAACCTGTATATAATGTTCATAGTACATCCATTTGTAAATATCACCATAAATATCATCAGTTTTTCTATAACTGCACTTTATAACTTATACCTGTATTCTGCACTCGCTGCTATTGCACTCCTGGTTAGACCTAAACTGCATTTCCTTTCCTTGTACTTGTACATGTGTAATGACTATAAAGTTGAATCTAATCTAACCTAATATTGTTGCTATGGTACAACACAACTGTAGTAATAAAGAAATTATTCAATAGGCTTCAGTTTTCTATGCTATAATTATACTGCACTCCATCACGATGCATCATAGTTTACACTAATGTTATTTATTACAGTTTATCAGTTTACTGTACTACAGTATTCTGTAGCATTCATTACCAAAGAGTTGTGCACATTATACACTTTACTGTTTGGTTCAAAAACGTTTATTATAAATTACTATAATTAATCCCCACACGGATATCCTCCAGACATCACAAAATAACAGAAGAAAGCTTATAAAAGCGTGGATGCATAGTATCATCAACAAGCATTCACCCATGCATTCCCGCTCATATAGACGTTAACGTTTATTCTGCTGAAACGCCTGCAAAAACTTGGATTATTGCAAAACTAGACGGAGATTTCATTGCAGCGATTACATGGCAGGGTACATTATTTATATTCTCCTGGATTTTGTATAAGTGTGTTTGTATGATTTTTATATAACACATTAACATATTTATACACATAGCTAGAAATGTATACAATCTTTATTGGTGCTGTCAAAAGAATCATAGCGTTCAAAAAAAGTTTGTACACATGGATGTATTGAATGAATGTTTATTACATGCCACCTTTTCTTCCGTTTTTCAGTGTTTCTTGAACTCTCCCTCCTTTATGAGCAAAAATTTTGCAAGTCTATAAAAGCTGTTCTGCATTTCTCATTTTGGCTGATTTAAACAATTATAAACAACATAAAACAGAAATATATTGATGTTCTGATAGCGATTCCTGTGTAGAAGAATCACTGAATTTTAAGCGTCATTCAATTTAATTCACCTTTATTTGTATAGCGCTTTTACAATTTAGATTGTGTCAAAGCAGCTTCACATAGAAGATTATAGTAAATTGAAACAACGTCAGTCCAGTTTTCAGTGTTTGTTCAGTTCAGTTTAGCTCAGTTCAGTGTGGGTTAATAATCACTACTGAGAGTCCAAACACTGAAGAGCAATTTCATCGATGCACAGCTTTACAGATCCCGAACCATGCAAGCCAGTGGCGACAGCGGCGAGGTAAAAACTTCACCAATTGGCGAAAGTGAAGAATTAAAAAAACCTTGAGAGAAACCAGGCTCAGTTGGGCACGACCATTTCTCCTATGGCTAAACGTCTTGTGCAGAGCTGCAGTCTAGGCGCCAGAGGCTGGAGAATGCTGGACCTCAGCAAAGACTCATCTGTCCCTGGAGCGTCACAAGAATCAGTCTCATGCTCTCCACTCCTACATGACCACCACAGCAGCTGCTTAGGATACGGCCTGGTCCAGGATTATGAAAACCTTGGGATCATCTCGTCGCTGGTCTTGGATCTCATCAGTGGTGCTGCATATTCTGAGGTACCCCCAGGTGGAAATAGAGAATAAATCATCAATGACATCACGTGAAAACAACCTATTGTGGATGTGCACGATATCGATGCTGAAACGATATATTGTGCATCCCTACTATAAATAGTATTTTACAAGCACCACAGTGTTTGTTCTTCAGCTGAATAACTCATCCATACTTGACTCTGCATATGAATCTGGCATATGAAAAACATTTTAACATTTAAACAAGCATGGGGAAGAATTGCACACTTTAACTGTGAGGACAGGAATGCTTTGTTTTTTTTCCACATAACTTATTTATTTTCGCCAACCGTCCAGCTAAGCTCCCTCAAAACCTCAGCATTTAAACAACCTGATGTGTGCTGCTGAGTGTGAATTTCATTTGCAATGTTCTAATCAGATTTGTAATTTGCTTAAGTGTATTAAATAACAATCCAGTCCATAATGAGCACAAATCATTTTTTCTTAATACGAGACAGTGGGGTCTACTTGAATGAATTGCAGATACATAACTCTCCTCAGGGGAGCCGGCCTGCAAACCTGTGCCGCGTCGTTTGCTATAACTTTTCACTCGAGTGTGGCCTTTGCAACGAGTGTCCTTGGGGCGGCGGAGCTTTCATGAACCTGCATTTATTAAAACTTTCCAGGTCCTATTTGCATAAACAGAAACGGGTTAGTTCAGACTTAATTGAGTTCATGGCGGTGGGTGGCAGGGGTCTGAAGTGTTTCTCTGAATTCCAGTCATGCTCATCTGCTCGACTTATGCGCTTAATCACTGTCATTGAAAGTCAAAGACAAACAGCTCTCCAAACTCCTCTCCTCAGGCCTGAGTGGAGGATCACACTCCTAAAGTTCAACAGCTGTGATATGCTGCTTATTTTAGACTCTACATGACAAATCTGATGATTCAGTTGTGGGGTTGTGTGTTTTTTTTTCAATCTGAGACTTGAGAAGGTGGCTGTATTTCTCAAACAGCACCAAAATAGTTGTGAGGTTTGGTAAAAGAATGTCAATTCTTTGAATCTGTGCCCAATTTAATGAACAAATATTGATTGGGGAAAGTCCTACATTAATTCCTAAAGGAAGGGATACACCATGCTAATAGTCAGCCGTTGGGCTTTGTTGGTCAGTGTGGTCGAAGTCTCTTTAAGGCAAGTCATTTCACTCTGTATCCATCTTTGTAACGCAGTATGCTCGGATGTTCTGTTTAAATGGGGAAACATTAAATTCTTCAAAATTGCTTGCCAAGCTTACAATTAAATCTAATTTTAAGAATCACCAATAGAATTAAAAAACAACCATCTCTTTAGTTTCATTCCTAAATGTTTGAATCACACAAAATCTGCAGAAACTCTTGTCTTGTCCGAGCCCCTCTCCCGGAGAATCATCTGTCTATAGCAGGGCTATTCAATTAGTTTGTCATGGGGGGCCAGTTCATGAAAAGCATCCCAAATGAAGGGCCAGAGAGATATGACTTGCAATATGAGTGATGACACAACAGCATATGAGAGTCCATATGTTGTATTTTTGCTCTTTAAGACACCCATGTTGTATTTTTCTACATTAAAATGTTAATATGTTGTATTTGAAACTACATAATACCAGTGCGTTGTACAATAGGCTTTTTTTTTTACAAACATATTCAAATGTATAAGAACAACAATAATCATTAATAATAATAATAATAATTCCTTACATTTAAATAGAGCTTTTCTAGACACTCAAAGTGCTTTACACAATGGGGTGAGGGGGATCTTCTCATTCACCACCAGTGTGCAGCTTCCACCTGGATGACATGACGGCAGCTATATTGCGCCAGATTGAACACCACACACCAGCTGATTGGTGGAGAGGAGACAGAGTGATGAAGCCAATTATAATATGGTGATGGTTAGGAGGCCATGATTGACAGAGGCCATTGGGCAAAAAAAACCCTACTCTTTTTAGAAGGACATCCTGGGATTTTTAACAACCACAAAGTCAACAAAAGCAGTGCATTGCTTAAGTAGGCTTCTTCTACATTTAAACTCATTCATATGTTATGTTTTAAACTGCATAACAATTATGCAACAATTATAGATTTTGGTTGTAGAATTATATAGTCTGAAGAATAATCATGGTTTCACAGTTATTATGTCTAGTGTAAAGTTAAGCTTTATATTAGGTAAGTATTTAAATGAACTGTTGTTATTATCTGCATTCATGCATGTATAATCATTTTAATAATTTGTAATAAGTTGTCTAACATATCTATTGTTTACATTGCACTAAAAAGCCATGCTACAGCGTGAGATGTATTCTACTGGGCGTCGTACCGCTTGCGCAGGCATATTGGCATATATCCTTATATTGGAAATAACCTTGCATGTGGAAAAGACGTAATATGTGAATGGCCCGCTTCTATAGTTAATCCAGTGTGCGTGCGTATTAGCCTTGGTGTATAAGCTCGCAACTTTAAACTAGTGGCATAACAGGTGGCATAACTTTGTTTAGTTGCAGCAGTTTCATTCCGTGCAACAGAAACGCGGCATTGAGAAGGCTTTAAAAGATAAAGAATTAAAGTGTGGTTAATAGGCAAAGCATGTTTATTTATATAGCACATTTCATACACAGTGGCAATTCAAGTGCTTTAAATAAACAGGAATAAAAGAATATAAGAAAATAAAAACAAATAATAAAAACAGATTAAAGAGGATATCATTGATTATCTTTATGAGAGTGCTATCTGTACTGTGATGTGCTCTGAAACCAGATTGAAAATTGTCTAAACACCCCTTGGAGCTTAAGAACATGTTAACCTGGTTAAAAACAACCTTTTCAATGATTTTGCCAATGAAGGGGAGATTTGAGATTGGTCTGTAATTGCTCAATAGTGTGTTATCCAGGTTGCTCTTTTTCAAGAGGGGTTTAACAACTGCAGTTTTAAGTGAGTTTGGAAAATTCCCTGAGAGAAGTAAAGCATTTACCACTTTTAGGAGATCCATTTCTAAACCTTTAAACACAGTTTTGAAGAATGATGTGGGGAGTGTGTCAAGATTGCAGGTTGATGTTTTCATAATTTGCACAATCTCCTCTAAGATTTTACCATAATGTCTGATTTCTTAAGTTGTTGAGCTTGTCTGACGTCGACACAACTTGGCTGATTGGATGAGCTGATTGCCTTTCTGATATTATTGATCTTGTCAATAAAGAAATGAGCAAACTCATTACATTTGCTTTCAGAGAGTAGATCACTGGGAATCCTACTGGGGGGATTTGTGAGCCTCTCCACTGTTGCAAAGAGAGTACGAGCATTTTTTAGATAATTTATAAGGCTTGAAAAGAAAGTCTGCCTAGCGATGTTTAGTTCCACATTAAAAGCATGAAGACATTATAGATAATAGATATTATAATGGACTACTAGTTTCGTCTTCCTCCACATACGCTCAGCTTTTCTGCATTGTCTTTTGATCATTTGAATTGCGGTTGACCTTGACCAAGGTCCTTTCTGTCTCCCAGTCCTCTTCCTGACATTAACAAAAGCAATGTCATCTATAATAGTGAAATCGGCTAATCGTTGCATCACTAATAACGATATCAGTGCATTGAACAAAACGCCTTTTCTACAAACATATTAAAATGTTTTTGGCTGTTCGCGCCACTCGCTTAATGTCAGGTGACTCACGCTCTGTGCAGCCTTCAACTGCAGCTCGTGCTGTATTGAACTGATGCAAGTCACTTCATAACTACAGTGGCCATTTTTCAACTAAACTAAATTTATTTTTGATGGTCACTGTGAAGTAGCCGGGCTTCTTCCCTTTGTCTCTGACGTCCGCACTGGTTCACACACACACACACACACACACACACACACACACACACACACACACACGCATACACACACGCACATACATATGTCTACTCACTTCTCCTTTTCCTCTCCATAAGCTGCTAATGACAAAGGGCCCTGTCATTTTGCACGCATCCAGTCATTCATATCACATCTCCATCTCCCCTCAGGTTAACATTGAGCATACATTTACACACACCTTTTTGTTCGTGTCTTTGTGTTTGATTTTCGTTACTTGTCCGGGAAAATTGGTCTTCAGTGCCGGCCAAACCGAGCGAGAGAATGGCGCCGGCTTATGACGTCAAGGGCCGCACCATGGCGGCACCAAGCACTGAAGCGCCAACCGTACCAACTGTTTTTTTTTTTTGTAGGGTACAACCAGCATTGTATAGGTGCGATTATGGCATTAAACCTCTGGTTGATCTTTGTTTATGGATGTATGTCAGATCTCATGAGTAACTGTGTGCTTTATAGTGAAGAATACCACACTTAAATGTTTATTGTTATAATGTAGATACTTACCTAAAATTACCTGTCTATGGTATGCTCCAAAAAAGGGGGCGGAGTCTGGCCTTTAAGAGGAGACGGCAGACTCAGAAAAGAGGTCAGTTCACCTGGCTAGCACGTTGTGGCAGAACGTAAGCAATTCCTTGTGTTATCTAGTGTCTGTGTGACGTAGATAAATTTCTCTCTTATATATTGTAGATATATGGTTTTTGTGTTGTATATATCGTATTTTGTTTTGTTTATTTGAGTTGTTACTTTGTAATTATTTTTTTTCTGTACATACCTTTTTGGAAATAGGTCACTGTACACTTATCTGCACTGGATTGTTTTACGTTATCCTTGTAAATAAACCATCTTTTTACACTTCCGGGACAAGGCCATCATTTTTGAGAACTATTTGTTTTTTTTTGTGTGTTTTTGGCTTGGGCATCCAATTCACAACCCATTTCGGGTCCACTACACAATTACTTACGGCGGCAAGGAACCATTCTGACAAACACTACACTCCATAGTGAGCACTATCACTGCTCGGAGCTCACAGGGCGCCACAGTAGGTGGCAGTGGTGAGCTTGTGTGTCGCGGGCCGTCGCAGTCACTATTTGGAGGGCTGGAACAAATTGCCTTGGGTGCCAAGTTTGGCCCACGGGCCGCCAATTGAATAGCCCTGGTCTATAGCGATCGATGATTGGCTGCTGTACTAGAAGGCGGGGCTTCATTTGCCATATTGACCATTACACTGTTCTCAATTCAAAACTATATGAATGACACATCTTTGTGTCTTGGCGTGGGTCCGGGTGGTTAGTTTGGGGTTTTCCACGTCACCTCTCGTCAGGTTAATATCAACAACATTGGGGGTGTAGGTCGTTGACATGATTCAGTATGTAGAATTGGCGTCAGGCATCAGCTGAAGAGAGCATTGACTGGTTATTCAGCAGTGATTCAGAGCGCAAGTGTGACATATTGAATGGACGTAACAAGTAACTCAAGTCGTAATTTAAGTCAAGAAGCAACACAAAAATGCTGGCTGTAATTTCACAAAATCTCCTCAAATGTTTGCAAACGATATGGATTGTTAGATTATCAGACATATTTGCAGGAACGAATCCCTTTGTGGTAAGTGACAATTGCTGTGATAATGGTGCCAAAAGCTGGCTGCGGAAAGACACTTCCTCCTAAGCAGACGCAGAATGGTCTTTCGTTTCAGTCAGCTTTCATCATTTTGGTGTGTTCACTTGCAGACGGAATCAGATTTGAGCCAACGGAGGCCAAATACAGTTGGTCTTTGTCTGCGCTAGTTGTTCTGTGTCAGCTTGATGTGTCCTGGCCTTTAGGGGGCACATGCCCGTGGAAGTGGGATTTGCATTTATGTTTTTTTTCTCAGAGTGACAACAGCCATGACATGAGCGCACTCCGCAGTGAAAGTGAAACCGGAGTGCACGTCATTTAAATGATCATATCGCATTTTAGAGTTATGATTAGGACAAGCATTAGATATGTTTTATCTTTCATGGCAAACACAAAGTGTTGTGCATGAAAATAAATGTTTAACAGTGACTACGTTTACATGGACATCAGTACTCAAATTATTTGCCTAAATCTGATTAAGACAATAATGTTTAAGGTGTTTATATGAGTTAACTTTTGACTCATTGCTATTCAAGTTTCCTCTGGAGTTTTATGTAATTTCGGGCATTTAATTTATTTATTTTTTTTACTTTCACAGTTTCACTTTTATTCAGGAACATTGTACTTATGCCCCATAGTGATGGGAAGTTCAGATCATTTTACTGACTCGGACCATTGAGTCTCGTTCATCAAGATCAGGGGTCACCAAACTTGTTCCTGGAGGGCCCGTGTCCTGCAGATTTTCACTCCAACCCTAATCAAACACACCTGAACAAGCTAATCAAGGTCTTACTAGGTATACTTGAAACATCCAGGCAGGTGTGTTGAGGCAAGTTGGAGCTAAACCCTGCAGGGACACCGGCACTCCAGGACCAAGATTGATGACCCCTGATCAAGATGAAGGAATCTTTGTTAAGTAATTTTGTTTAATTTGCCAAAATAACATTAAAATGTTACAAGATGCTTCCAAACACATCTACAACTAGCTCCAACGTTGATCAAACTACTACAGTACATTCAAGTCATAACTAGAACACTACTGTACAATGCAATGCTACTAAGAAAGAGAAAATCCTTCATTGTTTACCTGGTGTTTTATCTATGATTAGCTGTGCTCACCTCTTCTGGCATGTCTTCAAATTTAAGTCATTCGATCACCTGACACTGACAGTCCCATATAAGCTCAACTAAAAAATAAAAATAAAAATGGCTTTCAATGTATAACCTTATATAATTTCCTTTTTTTTAATTTCCTTTATTTAATTTATATGTTTACATTTTTAAACAAACTTCTTTAAAATGTATTATGCAGATTGTAACAACATCTCCGTTTTTTCTAATGTTCTAAGTTTCTGCAATCGATTGTTAACCAATAAATAAATAAATAAGCATATAAATAAATAAAAAATAAAAAATAAAATAAAAAGCCTAACTAATGCTTAGTCTGAGCTGGAACCACCCATGATTAGTTCACCTTTCGAGTCTTCTGGTTTTTTGGTTCAAAATGAACGAATCGTTCAAGACTGACCCAGCGTGATAAACTTAGGTATTGAATGCACGGACTGGTGGAATAGTGTTGTTTTAATAGAATTTGTTAGAGCACACCAAATGGAAATAAAATAAAGCCTCCGCATTTCGCGATGCAGGTGTCTGTGGTCCTTTACTGACCTTGTAGGTGCACAGCCGTGTGTGTATGGAATATCCTGTCGCAAAATGCAGTGAAAAGTCCTACATAATGGTAATAGTTTGATTAGGGCGTTTACATGTCTGTTCTGCACTTTCATAATGCGACTAAAATCGGCATACTCCACATGTCTTAATTCAATTTCTGTTTAGTTTGATTATGACCCTAATCAGATTAAATGAATCAAAAATTGTTGTTTACATTGTACACTATTGATCAGAGTATTGTCTTAATCTTATTTAAATCAAATTATTGGTTTCCATGTAAACGGACTCAGTGTCAGGATAACTACACCAGCCTATAAAACATTGAATATAATGCAAGAGGGAATCTGATAATGACAAATGTCTCATTTTACCAGTGGAAAAAAATCTAAAAGTCTAATGATGTTGTCAATGACAAATGGCAAGCATATGTATCAAACATAATAATTTAACTTCAGAATTATAAATAGTTGCATTCTGATGCCATCACTTTACTGTGAATTAACAACCAGGACAAATTTAAAGTCTATTCAAGTCCATCATTCCAAGTCTATGCACAATTTAGCATTTTAACGAACAGTAAACCTACACATAGGCCTAATATTATTAGTGTTTTACCATGTTCGAGAAATAACAATAATAATAGGCGACTCATATTAACCTTTATTTTACATTAACAGAATTGTGAGAAAATTGGGATCTTAATTTTAAGCAAAAATCTTATTTAGCCAGAATCGTGCAGCCCTAGTGTGTGTGCATGTATGTGTGTGTATTCTTTTGACTGCCGGCCTCTGTTAAGGATTGAATTCATTCACAGAAACCTGTGTTGTGTCTACGCTGTAGTATCACAAGCAAAGTATCAAAATGCCACAGATTTCCTGAAATGACAAAGCATCGCTGCTTGAATAGACTGCATGAATTGTTTTACAACAAATGAATTAATGTCCATCAAACTCAATGTACAAATTTTTTCAGATGCAAATACAAAAATAATAGTGTTAAAACGGCACCGTCTTGTCATATCAACTTACCATTTGTAATCCAAAGATGATGTTTGTTACCCCAAAAAATACAAACCATGTCTTCGCTGAATATTGCAATTAAATGTCTTCAGTTAAGCAATTTCTTTTTGATAAGCTCTTTAAGCTGCGTTGAGTGCTGCAGTGTGTGTTGTATTGAGTGGGCTCCGATACTATTTCAGTCAATCCACTTTTTCAGCTGTATGAAATCATTTCCTCCACCGCTAGTGAAATGACTCATTTACTAACTCTCTCATTACTACCAAACTCAATTTCTCTGCTTCCCACTGGCAACAAAAAAGCTTTCACTTTTCTTCCCATTAAATCAGGGAATTCAGGTTATTTCTATTATGAGGCCGAGAAGATGTATTGTACGTCGATATTTGTTTAGAGCAGAATTGCCCCGCGTCTCTGGGTGAAATGATCCCTGCTTTGAACAGCTCAATTCAGCTTTGTGTGAGCGCACCGTGAAGAGTTGAATATTCCTTGTCTGATAAGTGTTAAAGGGAACCTTGGGTATTAAGACTTAAATGGTTTATTCATTCACAGTGATGTAAAGTACTTGAGTAAATGGACTTCGTTACTTAAGTATTTTTTGGCTACTTTGTATACTTGTGCTGAGTATAAAAATATAAGCAACTTTTACTCTCTACTTGACTACATTTTTGATTGAATATATGTACTGTTTACTCCACTACATTTGAACGGAAGCTTACCATTACTCATTACATTGTGATTGTGCGCGCAACAAGTCGGCATCTTTATCTACCATGGCTAATTTGTTGAGCGGATTATGCTATATCGCTATCTGCAGGGTGCTGAAGGTACTGTATGCTATTTATGAGCTAAAACATGTGCAACATGGCTGCAGCCAGTGATAAAGTCGAAGCCGGCACATCAAGCAGTGCCAGCACTGATGATCATCCATGGCCTTATCTGTCTGGTTCAGCTCAGCTGCCAAAACTGACCTCCGTAGACTACAGCGAATAGTCCGGACTGCTGACCGAATCACTGGCACTACCCTTCCTACACTTCAAGAACTGTACTCTTCCAGAGTGAGTAAAAGGGCTCGCAAAATCACTCTGGACCCCTCGCACCCAGCACACTACCTGTTCAAACTGTTACCGTCTGGTCGGCGCTACAGAGCACCAAGCACAAAAACAGCCAGACACAGGAAAAGTTTCTTTCCTCAAGCCATCTACCTTATGAACAGTTAAATATTCTCCTACTGTGCAATAAACGAGCAATACTTTCTCATACCACTTGTACACAGCACCTTATAACAATATACAATGCAATACTTTCTCACACACATTTGTACACAGCACCTTATAACCTGTATATTTACAACAAATCGGTGCATACAATTTAACATCCAGATCTTTTTGACTAACTGCATCTCTGTTTAATGTTTATTGCCTTTTTTTCATATTTAATTTTGTGTTGTCACTTTATGTACACTGGAAGCTTCTGTTGCCAAAACAAATTCCTTGTGTGTGTGAAGCACACTTGGCAATAAAACTGATTCTGAAAGAATGGCTCTTACAGGATGCAGTGTCTACTTTGTTTGCCACGAACCACGAAATAAGTGCTTTTAAGAATTCATCGTCAAATTTGAGAAAACACATTGAGGTAAGAGTCTATTTAATGTTAATTTAATGAGAATTTAATCAAATTATGTCTGACTTTACAATGGTATTATAAGCATAATGTTACCAAAAGTTAATATAGTTACTGATATGGCAAAAACCACTGCGACATGACATGACTATATTTTAGCTTAATTTTTTTTTTGTGCAACGTAAATAAATGTAACACTGAAATTATACATTATACAAATTATACAAAAATATTGCCCTCCTCTGAGACTGGGAGGTGAATTACATTAAAGTTAGCTCTGAATTTTCTGAGACTGAGACTTTTCGTTCCTTTTTTTTTATTTTGTTCTGCCATTTTGAAACATTGAGGTGTTAAATTTTATTTCTGTATTAGAAAATAAAACCTTTCTGGGTGTTTTTTGAGCCTACATTTAGTAAAATACTTAATACTTAAATGAAATAAAATACTTAAGTTATTTTAAAATCAGACTTAATCATACTTTAATACTTTTACTCAAGTCTTGTTGGAATTGGTGACTTGTAATTTATAATGGAGTAATTTTTACAGTAAGGTATCTGTACTTTTACTCAAGTATGGTTTTCACGTACTATTTTCCTTTGGCTTAGTCCCTTTTATTCATCAGGGGTCGCCACATCGGAATGAACTGCCAACTTATCCAACACATGTTTTTTACACATCGGATGCCCTTCCAGCTGCAACCCAGTACCAGGAAACTTCCATTCACACACATACACTACAGCCAATTTAGTTTATTTCAATTCACCTATAGACTGTAAGGAAAACTGGAGCACCCAGAGGAAATCAATGCCAACACGGGGAGAACATTCAAACTCCACACAGAAATACCAACTGACCCAGCCGGGACTCGAACCAGTGACCTTCTTGCTGTGAGGCGACAGTGCTAACCACCTTTTACTGAAATATGTCTGGTTGCAGACTTGCACATGGAATCTCACACATGCAGTCTCAGACCCTTACTTAAATAGAGCTAGTGACATCCTTGGGTAGAGTTAAGGGTGGGGTTAGGTGTATATATTAAAAGCATTGCATACAGTCTCAGGCCCCGTTTACACTAATACGTTTTAGTTTTAAAATGCATAAGTTTTGCTACGGTTAGGCCATCCGTCCACACTATGCCGGAGTTTTCGAGCCCCGAAAACGGAGCGTTTTGAAAACGCTGAAGAGGTCGTTTTCATTCTAAAACGCTACTGCTCTGCTCAGTGTAGATGGGGAAAACGGAGACATCTGAAAACGGAAGCGGGGCTGCAGACATTCGCCTCTCTGATTGGGGCTTTTCCCTCAATATTAGGTAGCCTACACACAGTTCAGTCCTGCATCCTCTCCTTGTAAGTTCAGACTTTGCAAATTGATAAGGAAAACAAACTCCCGAGTGTGTCCTATATAAAGTCATTCACATCACCCTGGCTACGCTGTTTCACCATCTTAACAATAAAATGAAAACATGATGTAAGGAACTGCCTATTTTCATTTTGATATTATTAGCAACTTAACAGACATCAAAAATGTTGAGGCGTCAGGTGGCTGCATAATATGAGCGTCATCTTCATGCATTTTTATAACAAAACAGAGCCTATAACATCACTGCCTCCTTTCATTTTCATTGAAAATACAAAACATATCCTCTCTTAGATTGAATATCAGTTTTAATAATTAATAATGACCATTATAAAAATATAACGCACAATAAGTTTATACAATAAAGAAAATAAAGGCAAGCAATCAGTCAGATGCACAGAATCGGTGTCCGCGGTTACATTAATTAAGATATTAACCTAACTTTGCGCTCAGCCAAAGCACGTTACCTGAGCACAAGTAATAGATTCAAAGACCAAAGTCGGGGAATATGTAGTTAGATATAGACAACAAGATTAATTAAATATCACGTTTAACAAATATAGTGAGATTAGATCCAGCGGTAGATCCGTGATGAACAGTCCAACGAGCACATCTCTCATATGGGTATGCGCATATGGGTGGTCACGTGATGTGCGTTTCACCGTTTTAGTGTAGACAGAGAGCTGTTCAGAAATGCTGGGTGAAACACTATTGTGGACACGGATCGTTTTCATTCTAAAACGTACTAGTGTAAAGGGGGCCCATGAAAGCAACACAGGCTCATTGTGAATACATACCCCATATACATTTCTGGAGAGCACGAATTATGTAGCCAGAGGTACGTCTTCTTTTAAACAAATGCTATGGGGTGGTATGACGCCGCTGATGGCTTCTGTTGCTTTTCCACTGTTACCAGTTTGCCCAGTAGCTCACCATGTTTGTCAACAGACTTGAGACGCAGAGCGGAGTTCACCTCAACAACGGGCTTTAAGTCTAGAACAGTTCCATAAAGTAAAACAAAAGGCAAAAAATAAATTAAACAAGTAAATAACAGGGTGAGAATGTGGTAAAATCTGAAAACATGGTAAAAATCAGGCGGCTTTTCTTTTTCTGGATTGCTTTTGAATAAACTATCGGTTGGGTTTAGGGAAGGGGGTGGGTATCAGTTGGTCGGTCGGTCGGTCAACATCGGCCTCTGGTATATTTACGCAAGAACAGCAAGCACGAATGGTACTTGCAGAGAAATTTGAGATCTTAAAAAAGGGTACACGGCGACCCCTGGTGAATTCACAAAAACAAAAACTAATAAAATTTTTACAAAGCTTACAAATTTCATATTTAATGTATTTTTATAATTGTAATAAAAAATAAACATAGAATTATCGTTATTATTATCTGCCAACTTTTTCATTCGTTCATTTTCCTTCAGCTTAGTCCCTTTATTCATCAGGGGTCACCACAGTAAAATTAACTGCCAACTTATCCAGCATATGTTTTACACAGCGGGTGCCCTTCCAGTTGCAACCCATCACTGGGAAACATCCATACACACTCATTCACACACATACGATATACGGCCAATTTAGTTTATTCAATTCACGTTTAGGTGAGGATTGAACCCAGGTCTCAAGGACTCGAAGCTGGGGCTTTTCCCAGCTGAGCAACTCCTCAACAGATGAGGCGTATATTTTTAGAAAAAAAAATTAACAAATAATCTTTACTTGAAAAATAGAATACAAAGTACAACAGAAATAACTGAAGCCGAGCTTCTAGTAAACAGGTAATGCAAATCAGACATGAGAGTCAAAAAAAAAAACCCCACAACAATAAAGTGTCACTTAGCTTCTCTAGAGAATCGGGGAAACACCAGGCAGTAATGGCTCAAGACTGAACATGCCAGCTTGTCACACACAGCCTTTTATAGGGCAAAACACAGGTGTTGCTAATCTAGGTTGAGTGGTGGCACACAGCAGATGACGGAAAAGTGGTGAAAACCAATGTTCTGGAGGATGCGTAGATATTGGAGACTGGTGTGTGAAAAGTCAGGAGCACCTCCTTCTGGTTAGGAGAAGGAATGCAGCCTAATGAATTCTTACACTGGAGCACCCGGAGTAAACGCACGCCAACACAGGGAGAACATGCAAACTCCCCACAGAAATGCCAACTGATCCAGCCGAGGCTCGAACCAGTGACCTTCTTGCTGTGAGGCGACAGTGCTAACCACTAAACCACAGTGTCACCTAAACTTTTTCAATTGCAATTTTTTTTTATTATAATAATATAATTAGCCACACTTCTGGACTATATGTAAAATTGTTATGTTTCCTTATTCCTGGTATTTACAGTAAAGTCTCTCAGATATAATAATAAACAAACTCAGACTGGTATGTCACTAAAGCTTTTTTAAAATAATGTTCTGAAAGGGGTCTAAAAATTTGATAAATCTAACAAAAAAGTCGGCAAGTTGAATGTTGTCATGATTAGCAACATGTTCGCTAGCTACTAAGGCTATCTACCTTGCCTTTTTTTGGTTTGTTGTTCTGTACTTTAAGATTAACATTTTGGATTGATTGATTTTTATTTTATTTTATTGTATTTTTTTTATGCAACACAATGTGATTTCTGTTACGGATGGCAGAACATTGGTGCATTGGGGAACTTCTAATTTTTGAGTTATTAAATGGCTAATATAATATCCTAAACCAGGTATCAAATACAGGGGGTTAAATTATCCAAATTTCTTTTAAAAAGTCACCAAGTTGGCAGTATTACATGTCATGAACATCTGTTTAGGTGCATCTAATTTTCCAAACTAAACTTTTTTAGTTGCCAGTAGTAGTTTTGACTAACAAGTGAACCTGTGGCCACTTCAGCGGTGTGAGCAGATGCTTTCACGCAGATACAGTCACGCTTGCTGTTTTTACAGTCCCTCATCTACATTCCTCTCAGCCAAGCAGCAGTCAATAGATTTGTCAGCATTAATAATTCCTGGGGACTCATTTCTCGGACTCATTTGTAATGTCTGGCTGGTGACTGCAGTGAATCAATCATGGAACAAAAAACCCCTGTTGCCCAGGCAACTTCTCTGACATCTGTCATATTCTCTGACGCCACGAGGTGCTCTCGACTTCAGCTGCTCTTTGAAGCATTCCCATTTCGCTAGTCTGACACTGTTACATCAATGAAGCACACGAGCGCATTTAATGAGACATAACAATGTTTCATTAAGACCCAATGCTAATGCCACTAACATATGGTTTACATATTTAAAGCACATAAAGTTAGTCGTTGAGATGCAAACATGTAATTTTTCCCATAAACACTCTAATGATGTGGAGGTAATGATCCAGTAGCTCACTCAGCAGAGGTTCATAAATAGTGTCAAAAATAATATTTGTGTATATAATGAAAATGCTTTCATGTGTATATGGTCTGCTCGTAGCTATTTTAAAACTACAAACAGCCTATGAAAGATGTGAGCATTTTTTTCTGTGCATCGCATGAAAGTTTAAAAATCACTTCAAACATCCTCAAGACCATCCTCCTTTTTTTTTAAATTGCAAACTGATTTACTCTCTGAAATCAAATTAAGCAATTGGAAAAAACTGTTTCATGTTAAATATTCACTGTAAACTCTTAGAAATAAAGGTACAAGAGCGGTCACTGGGGTGGTACCTTTTTAAAAGGTACACATTTGTACTTAAAGGGTCCATATACATCCTTAAGTATACATTACTACCTAAAAATTTTAAGAGAAACACTTTTGTACTTTTTACGTACTACTATGTACCCTTGAGGTATTAATATGGACCTTTTAGCTACAAATTTGTACCTTTTGAAAAGGTACCACCCCAGTGACAACTCGCGTACCTTTTGTTTCTGAGAGTGTAGTATTTATTACTCCTGTTTACACTTAGTATTGGGTTGTGTTTTGGTTGATTAAATCACTAGTTGACGAGGAAGATATTTCCCATTTACACCAGGCATTTTTCATCTCTTTTTATCCATTTTGGGGAACGTCACAAACATATAGTGAATCAAATCCAAACCTGCTGACCAAATCGAACTGAATCATTTGAAACGATTTGCATCTCCTGTAAGCACTCTTATCCACAAACAGCTTTCTTTTTAACATGCGTGATGCCCCCTCTGACTCGAAATAAACAAATTTCCTGAGTTATTCAGTTACTAGAACAGTACACAGAGGATTTAAGAACAGATGAACTCATAATATTGCACATGCGTGATTCAGCAGAAACTTGGGCAACTGTATAATTCAGCAGCGCAAGTAAACCGATGCCTTAAATCAGAGGATCTGATGAAATGTAAGTTGATTTCATAACAGAAAGTCATAATTAAATTTAAATAAGTAAACCATGCTTCAGTTTGGTTGCAAAACTTAATTGTAAGAAACTTTTCAGATCATGATGATGTTTTAACTGACTGAAATTATGATTGCTGACTACATATTTTTGGTAGGTTGAGTATGCGAGAATCATCTCAAAATATCCGGTTCACAGAAAAGATGTGAACTTTCCATCACTTCTGTGTATCTAACCTTAAAAGCAGCTTGCACACATATTGTACTTAAGGCTGCTATCTTGTGGGCTGTTGTATTTGAATTTAAGGATCGTAGATGGTAGTGGTACATGGTAGTGCTCATGTGTCCTCTGAATACATGTAAAAAATAAATAAATAAATAAATATAAAATATAATATATATATATATACACACACACACACACACACACACACACAATATTGTACTGATGATTTTGAGTCTTGCACCTAAAATATCCTAATTTACAAAAAAATAAACTAACACTTAAACTAGTAAAAACTAAACTAAAACTAAGCAATTTTAAAATACATTTTTAATAAAAACTAGTAAATCTGAAACTAAAAACGAATTAAAACTAACTGAATTTGAAAACAAAAAGTCAAAACAAAATAAAACAAAATCTAATGAAAAATCTAAAACTATTATAACCTTGCTGCATAGTTATGAAAATTAAGTCAGTTTTAAAGTTCCAAGCAGGTGTGTGCGATATTGCGATTTTTGATCGTGAACGATTAAAATGTCTTCATGTTTTGCTTTTGAAGGAATATGGTAGTATCGTGCTCATTGTACCCATCACAATACTGGCACCTCTGTCTCAAGCTGTTTTACAACACGCCATAAATTCACATCCAATATTAAAGGTTGCATGAAATTTTAAATAAAAAAAAATGTAGATGTTAGTTTTAGTCTGTTAGTTTTAAGGATATATATTAGATAATGTGCTTTAAAACAGTATCTAAACTGAAAGGAAACAGTTAATAGAAAAAAGGATGCATAATGTGCAGGTCTTGAAGGGCCAGCATACTAATATAATACCCTCAAATCTATCAATATTTGCTCACCAATGTCCCTATTCTGTATTAATTTATCACTATTTATTAATAAAAAACAACAAAACATTTGAAAGAATCGTGATAAAATCAAGAATGGTGATTTTCCTTGTACCATACCACCAAAAAAAAAACCAAGAAAAAAAAACATGATCTGATATGTTTGTCGTATCGCTTACCACTATTTCCAAGTGATGTTAATATGGTGTGAAGGTGCCTTTTATAAAAACAAACAAAACAACTATGCATTGTGCACAAATGGCCACTTAGTTTCGCACACCCTAGTGTACACAAGACCTTAGGCTAACTTTAAGAAATGCCAGGTTCCACACATTGCCCTCATGTCGTCTTAACGGAAACCGATTAAGTTAACCTAATGTTTTTACGGTTTTAAGTTGATGGAACATTAAACAATTAAACTGTCCCCAAAAAAAACCTCAAGAATTGTGTTGTTTCAGCTCATTGTAAATAAGTAGTTTAAACAAGCGCCAAACATATTTCTTTGAGTAGGCTTCTAGCCAATCTAAAATCAAGAGTTAGGCCTTTCACCAACCTGATTTCACCAAGTAGGACATGTTTTAGATCTGTGCAATTAATCGAAATTCAGTTTCAATTTAGATTTTGGCTTCCAACGATTATAAAAAAACATTAATCAAGATAAAACGCTTATTGCATCATATACCGCCCCCTTTCCAGTTGTACACATTTGTTGCTCTGCAAAGCTCTGTTTCTTGTGAAAATTACTAAAAGTATGTACTGTAATGTAACGTTTGCAGCGTGGAGTGCGCATCATTTATTGATGAACATTCAAATCATTCATGTTTTTAAAAGCACAAAAGAGATTGCATGCTGTTGTGTGTGCACTCAGACGAGCAGAGCACACACATTTAAAGTCATCTTAATGTGAACGCGTTAATAGTTAAATACATGCAAATTTGTGTCAAAACGGGTGTTTAGTGATTATTCATAAACACCCTCATTTATGTAATAAACGAGTGGAGAACCAAAAGACATGTGAAAGTGAAACCAAAAATCAGAACCGAACTGCTCTTAAAGTGACAGCGCGCAATATTTCTGCTGCTGACTGTTTTTATCATTATTAATCAAACAACAAAAGGACAAAATCACTCACTGCTCTTGACTGAAGGACTTTTGTAGCTATATTTAAAGTTTTTTCTTACAGTGGAGATGCTCAAAGCACAGTTTGTTACATATTTTTATTCTGTTGTATTTATTTCCCTTTCCTTATTTACTGGGAGGAAAATAACTACATAGTTGAAGTCAGAATTATTAGCCCTCCTGAATTACACAGCACTTTTTCCCTCAATTTCTGTTAAACAGAAATATTTTTTTCAACCCATTTCTAAGCATAATAGATTTAATAACTCATTTCTAATAACTAATTTCTTTTATCTTTGCTATGATGACAGTACATAATATTTGACTAGATATTTTTCAAGATACGTGTATTTAGTTTAAAGTGACATTTAAAGCCTTAATTAGGTTAAAGTTAGTTTTTTTTAAACCTGCTTTTATTCTACCCGAAATCAAACAAATAAGACTTTCTCTAGAAGAAAAAATATTATAGCAATTATTGCTCTGTTAAACACCATTTGGGAAATATTTATATATAAAAAAATTACAGTAGGGTGAATCATTTTGACTTCAACTGTATATCGTTTTGAATAATCGTGATTACAATTACAACCAAAATAATCATGATTATGATTTCTCCCATAATCGAACGGCACTAACATGTTCCTGGATTAACATCTACTGTATGTTGATCCTGGAACAATATTCCAATCAGCCAGTCAGAATTAAGAGATACATTTATAGTTTATGTTAAGTTTAGGCTTACAGTTAGGCTTATGCACTTCTATGTGAGTGTTATCCACCTAATTTTCCCCTCTGATTTTGGCAATAATTTACAGTTATAGTTGGGCTTAGGGGTAGGGAATAGGTGTGAATTACATTTTCCAACAAAAATTATGTTCTAGGATCAACATGGAAGTTAATCCAGGATCACATCGTACTTTGCAAAATCATGACGTGCATTGCACATTTGAAATTCATTCCAAGAAGATGAAATGCAAAACAAAGCATCTTAGACGCTCACAACTCTTATCCATGGAAATAAATAGTCTGGTAATAGAGAAATCCGTTTAGTTAATTATTCAGTTTTCAGAGAAACAAACCATCCCTACTGTGGCTCTAATATTTGACCATGTTAATGTAATAAAAACAACATTAAATAAAGTGCAAAACCTTCTGATGAACTTTGCATTTTATGTGTAATGCAATTAACGTTATTAGACAGCTCTCTTTCCCCGACAGGCTAATACAAGCATGAGTAACAATTTACACTAAGAAGCACCCTCAGAAAAGAATAATGATTTTCAGGATCATGTTTGTGCAATCAGATTATGTAATTATCTTTTTTTTTTATATTTATTTATTCATATTTGGAATAAGAGTATTTTGCCTAATAACATAGTCACTTGACACAGTATCAATATTCATATATAAAACTGTTTCTTTAGAAATAATATAAATTTGTGACCTTAGTGCATCATTACTTTGCCATTGTTTGTTTTATATATTATATGACTTATACTAATAACTGACTCCTGCTTGCATTCTGTCAACATTGCATTTACTTTTAATTTTGAGATCTTTAAAATACAGAAAATTTGAGGGCCACTCTTTTTTATATTCTATATATTCAGTGCACTCAAAGTAAAATATTTTTGTATACATTTAAAAAAAAAACAAAACAAAAAAAACAGTATCTTAAAATATAAGAATGTTCAAGATTGTTTTATGATTGATTAGTTACCTCAACCACTATCATGGGGATTGATATGTAAAAAAAAAATAAATAAAAAAAA
>CAIGQZ010032222.1:779671-825170 GCA_903798205.1 Danio tinwini
GTTGAAGTCAGAATTATTAGCCCCCCTGTTAATTTTTTTCCCCAATTACTGTTTAACAGAGAGAATATTTCTTCAACACATTTATAAACATAATAGTTTTAATAACTCATTTCTAATTACTGATTTATTTTATCTTTGTTACTATGAAAGTAAATAATATTTTACTAGATGTTTTTCAAGACACTTCTATACAGCTTAAAGTGACATTTAAAGGCTTAATAGGTTAATTAGGATAACTAGGCAGGTTAGGGTAATTAGGCAAGTTATTGTATAAGGATGGTTTGTTCTGTAGACTATTGCAAAAATATATAGCTTAAAGGGGCTAATAATTTTGTCCCTAAAATGGTGTTAAACTTTTTTAAACTGCTTTTATTCTAGCCGAAATAAAACAAATAAGATTTTCTCTAGAAGAAAAAAATATGATCAGACATACTCTGAACATTTCCTTGTTCTGTTAAACATCATTTGGGAAATATTTAAAAAAGAAAAAAAATTCAAAGGGTGCTATATATATATATCTCAAATCTGATTGGCTGAATCACGTGTTTTGTCTTTACTTTAGACATTACGCTAGAGAATCATTCAAATATAGCTCCAAAGTGACGTTGGTGAATTAGCAACGGTTTCTGCTGCTCTGACCTCAGCTTTAGATATGAAAGAATGGCGGAAGAAAGTATTTCCTTTTTCAAAAAGATTTTTGAGGCTCTCCATGTTTGATTTTCTTTTTTATATACACGATTATGCTGTCGAACTGTTGTATAACTGTATAGCAGTGTGATATGGCTGTATATCAGCACTCGGCCTGCGGCCTTGAGCCAACGCACACCTTCCACCATTGCCAATATACAGCCATATGGCACTGCTACGAGTGTGATATTGTTCATTTTTGGCCATATTTGAATATATATATATAAACATGTGTACTGCACATATTTGTAGTTCAAATGGTTGAAAAACTATATGTAAGCTGCCTTTTTTTAAATTATACATGATGTAAATTTACATACATTATAATTATTTTTTATTTTCCAAATGATGTTTAACAGAGCAAGTACATTTTTACAGTATTTTCTATAATGTTTTTTCTTCTTATTTGTTTTATTTTGGCTAGAATAAAAGCAGTTTTATTTTTTTTAAAAGACAGGTCAATAATATTATTCTCCTTAAGCAATGTTTTTTTATTGTCTATAGAATAAACCGCTATTATACAATGACTAATTAACCTAACTTGCCTAATTAACCTTGTTAAGTCTTTAAATGTCACTTTAAGCTGAATACTAGTATCTTGAAAGATTCTGTACTGTCATCATGGCAAAGATAAAAAAAACCAGTAATTAGCAATTAGTTATTAAAACTATTATGTTTAGAAATGTGTTGAAAAAATATTTCTGTTACACAGACATCGGAAGAAAAAATATAGTGGGGGCTAATAATTCTAACTGTATGTGAAATCCAAATAAGAACTTGTATGTCATACTGTATATGTAATTTGCATATATTGCAATATATCAGATGTCAATGAGGATACTGACTTGACAGATATCCAGAAAACGAAAGCTGAAAGGGCTGGAGAGACACAGAATCCAGTGTGAAGTTTCCACAGTCTGTGATGATTTGAGAAGCCATGTCTTTTGCTGGTCTTGATCCAATGTGCTTTTATCAAGTCCAAAGTCTGCATTTTAGGATATTTTAGAGCACTTCACTCTTACTTCTGCTGACAAGCTTTTTGAAGATTTTCTTTTTCAGCAGGGCTTTAGCAGCACCTGCACACTTGTGCGCAAAACTACTTCTAACTGTAGTTTGCTGACCCTGATATTACTCTGCTTGATTGGCCAGCCAACTCGCCTTGACCTGAAATAGAGAATCTATAAGGTATTGTCAAGAGGAAGATAAGGAACATCCGAGCAAACAATACAGATGAGCTGAAGGCTGTTATCAAAGCAACCCGGGCTTCAATAAGGCCTCAGCAGTGCTACAGTCTGATCGCCCCCATGCTTTACCGCACTGACTGAAGCAGTAATTCTTACAAAAAGAATCCCAGCTCTAGGCATGTTTTCTTTTACCTGTTTTCATGTGCATTTTGGAATAAGATGGTTAATGAAATGCCAAGATATCCATACATTTCGAAAATTACACTTTTTTTTTTTAACCAATAAGAAAAAATGTGCATAAACAAAGGCTGCACGATATTGGAAAAATCTAACATTGCTATATTTTTGTTTTTCTGCAGTATATATGAATGCAATTTCACCACATGACTTGATGTCTTTTTGGGGAAAAAAATCTTGAATTTAGATTGATTGATTGGGGTGATTTTGTAAGGATTTGAATCAATTAAAATGAATAATAAACAAATTGCTAGCAAGAATAATAACAATAGAGCAAAGAAAAAGTGTGCTTCATGGTTTTCCGGAGAGTTAAACAGTATTCAGGTACAGAAATTGAATAATGAAATGTAAAATAACACATTTTTCTACTCTCTACATTGTATTAATAATTCAGTAAAATTATTCTTCATTAAAGTTACAAATGTTGTACTTTTTTGTAGCTGAATGCTATAAACTCTCTTGAAATGTCTTTGAAACACATGCACATGCGTAATGTAATGTAATGCAATATGTATTTATATAGCACATTTATTGTGTATGGCCATACATCCAAAGCGCTGCACAATCATGACGGGATGGGAGGGGTCTCTCCACACCATCACCAGTGTGCAGCATCCAATTAGATGGTACAATGGCAGCCACTGGATAATGACGCCAGTGCTCTTACCACACACTAGCTATTAGTTTAGTGGAGAGACAGTCATAGAGCCAATTTGGTGGATGGGGATGATTGGGAGGCCATGATGGGTAAGGCTAAAAGGAGGGAATTTGTCCAGGACATCAGGGTTACACCCCTCTTTATTAAGAAGTGTCATGGGATTTTAAATGACAACAGAGAGTCAGGACCTTGGTTTAACGTCTCATCCAAAATACAGCGATCACTGACAGTATAGCGTGTCTTTCACTATACTGGGGCATTTGGACAGGTTGAGCACCCCCTGCTAGCCTCACTAACACCACTTCCAATAGCAACCTAGTTTTCCCATGTGGTCTCCCATCCAGGTACTGACCAGGCTCAGCCCTGCTTAGCTTGCAGGGTGATATGGCTGTGGCAAAGTTTAAAGTTTGACTCTGTTATGGTTATACATTGCAATGACGCCACAATTCTCATGTATTCTCAATTGTTGTACTGATCAACTATAATCCCTCAACAAACTACGATGGAAACACATTTATGGAATAATTCCCAGAATTTCTTATTTATTAATAATTGGTATGTAATAATTAGTTCATTTTAAGTTAATTTGGGGTCTCATGTGCACCCCCAAAGAAATGACTTGATTGGACTCTTGTTGCAAATTGTCTATTATTATTTGACTTCATTATTTTTCTGATCGAGTTGGAGCCTCTCTGATCTCAAATCGTAAATATCAAGCATGTTTGGTGTTTATAATACTCGATCTTGCCTCTGATTAAACAAGCTTCAGTTGAGAAAGCCTCACCACCTCGATGCTATAGGTATGCTTTTGTTGTGGAAACATGGCAGCCATAGCACCTCTAGCATTTTTTTTTGTCAAGATTTCAACCACTTTGTCTTTATCCACTTTTGCACCATCCAGTATAAACAGACACACGGATGCCTCATTAGCCACTGTTTCAACTAGCTGCTATATGTGAGCCATTCACCATACTGTGAGTGGACAGAGCTGGTCTGTGAACACTTGAGAACAAGTTAAAAGTGCATCTGGAGCCACAGCTTTACACATGAATATGAATTAACATCTGTGAATATCTAACTTCAGCAGATTTCAGTCCATAATTTTGCTAACTAAGATGAAGCCATTAGCTTACACAACATAAAAAAAATGTTTATATTGTAAAAACACACAGATACATTCTGTGAAGGTTAAAACATCTCATTGGTATATACAGTTAACATTTGTTTTGTAAATTACACAGTATTTAACTGTAATATGAACTGTATTTTACTGTAGAACAGTTATGCAGTATGTTACTGTAATTTAAAGTTTTATTGTAAAAATTACTGTATATTTTAAAGTAAAGATATACATACATTTCTTTACATATACATATACTGCATGATAAATGGTGCTTTAAATGCAGTCCTTTTGCTGTAGTTGATTTACAGTAAGTTACTGGCGAATAGCTGCCAGGAAGTTACTGTAGATTCCACAGGAAATTGTTAACAGTGTAGAAATCTTGTAAATAGAAACATGCTGTGGTATCTTGAAAAAGTGGCAAGTCGGCATCTTTATCTACCATTTGTTGAGCGGATTATGCGATATTGCCATCTGCAGGTGCCAAGGTACTGTATGCTATTTAAACTATGGCTAAAACTCGTGCAACATGGCTGCAGCCAGTGATAAAGTTGAAGTCGGCACATCAAGCAGTGCCAGCACTGATGATCATCCATGGCCTTATCTGAAAGAATGGCTCTTACAGGATGCAGTGTCTACTTTGTTTGCCACAAACCACAAAATAAGTGCTTTTAAGAATTCATCGTCAAATTTGAGAAAACACATTGAGGTAAGAGTCTATTTAATGTTAATTTAATGAGAATTTAATCAAATTATGTCTGACTTTACACGTCACCTCTGGTATTGTAAGCATAATGTTACCAAAAGTTAATATAGTTACTGATATGGCAAAACCACTGCGACATGACATGACTATATTTTAGCTTAATTTTTTTGTGCAACGTGAATAAATGTATCACTGAAATTATACATTTTGCATCAGGTGCATTTAGTTTTGAGTTTGTGATGTATTTTTCATAGAATTTAAATATAGTTTACTAAGTAAAAAAATAACACTGCTACTCTGTTTAATTTTAATACAGAGAAAACATCCCAATCAATTAAAAAACTACTCAAAATAAAAATATTTCCCTCCTCTGAGACTGGGAGGTGAATTACATCAAAATCAGCTCTAAATTTTATTTTAGTACGTTTTACGTTTGGGGAAAAATTGTGCCTTTTTTGAACATTTGAGTTTGACTGAGACTTTTTGTTCTATTTTTTTTTTTTTGTTCTGCCATTTTGAAACATTGAGGTGTTAAATTTTATTTTTATATTAGGAAATAAAACCTTTCTAGGTGTTCTTTGAGCCTACATTCAGTATGAATAAAATACTTAAGTTCTTTTAAAATCGGATACTTTATTAATTTTACTCAAGTCTTATTGGAATTTGTGACTTGTAACTTGTAACGGAGTAATTTTTACAGTAAGGTATCTGTACTTTTACTCAAGTATGGTTTTCAGGTACTCTTTACACCTCTGCTTTAATATATATACATTATTGCTATTTTTAATTTAGCAAAACAATACAGTCTTGAGAAGCATAAAAGATTATTTCAAAAACATAAAAATATTAATAAAACAAAAAATGCTAATTTTACCAGTCCCCAAGAGTTAAACATTTGAGTTATATATTTTTTAACCCATTCAGCCAATCTCCAGGTCTGGTGGGACCATTTTTAGCTTAGCTTAACATAAATAATTTAATCAGATTGGACCATTAACATCTCGCTCAAAAATGACCAGAGTTCAGAAAGTTTTCCTTTTGAAAAACGTAACTTTTGTAGTTGCATTGTGTACTAAGACAGGCTGAAAATTAGAAGTTGCTATTTTCTATGCTGATATGGCTAGAAACTATACTCTCATTTTGGCGTAATAATCAAGGAACTTTGCTGCCATACATTGTTAACTCAACATTGTTAACAATGTAACTAAAGATGAATCAAGCTTTAAATAAAGAAAATTATCAGAACTTTTTTTTTTGAGCAAGATGCTAATGGACTAATCCGGTTATGCTATAAGCTAAGCTAAAAGGGTTCGCAATGGATTCACTTTAAAATACTACAATATCACTTTTTTTAATTTATCAAATAAATATGGTCTTGAGAAGCATAAGTGATTCTTTTAAAAACATTCAAAAATCATAAGGATCACAATAAAAAAAGCATTTTTCTACTCTATTAGAGTTAAACAGTTAGGTTTTATCATGTTTTAACCCATTCAGCCAATCTCCGGGCCTGGTGGGAGCATTTGTAGCTTAGCTTAGCATAATGCATTAAATTGGATTAGACCATTAGCATCTTGCTTAAAAATGACCAGAGTTGAGATTTGAGAGTTGAGTTTTCCTATTGAAAAATGTAACTTTTGTAGTTGAATTGTGTACTAAGACTAACTGAAAATTAATAGTTGCTATTTTCTATGCTGATATGGCAAGGAACTAAACCAGGGGTGCTCAACCCTGTTCCTGGCGATCGACCTTCCAGCTGATTTCAGCTCCAACCCTGATCAAACACACCTGAACCAATTATTTAGAACGTGAGGAGCACTTGATAATTACAGGCAGGTGTGTTTGATAAGGGGTTCAACTGAAAACTGCAGGAAGGTCGATTGCCAGGAATAGGGTTGAGCACCCCTGAACTAAACTCTCATTCTTGTGTAATAATCAAGGTTTGCTATCGTACCATACTCAACATTGTAAACAGTGTAACTAAAGATGAATCAAGCTTTAAATTATCAAAACTTTTTTTTTTGAGCGAGATGCTAATGGTGTAATCCGGTTATGCTATAAGCTAAGCTAAAAGTGTTCGCACCAGAGCCGGAGATCGACTGAGTGGATTCACTTTAAAGTATTACAATATCACTGTTTTAATTTATCAAATAAATACAGTCTTAAGCATTCAAAAATCACAAGGAACACTATTTTTTTTAAGCATTTTACAAGTCCCCTAGAGTTAAACAGTTAAATTTTTATCATTTTTGAACATGGAGCACTTTTAGCTTAGCTTAGCATAAATCATTGAATCAGATTAGACTATTAGCATCTTGCTCAAAAATTAGTAGAGTTCAGATATTTAAAGCTTAACCCTTCTATAGTTACATTGTGCACTATTTTTTACGCTAATATAGCTAGAAACTATACTCTAGGAACTATACTGCCATAATAATCAAGGAACTTTGCTGCCATGTCATACACAGCTTTCTTAAAACACCTTTTCATGTTCTGCCTGTCTTAGTAACTACACAAAAATCAAGTTTTAAATAAGAAAATGACCAATGTTTTTGAGTTTTTGAGATGCTAATGGTCTAATCCGATTCAATGATTTATGCTAAGCTAAGCTAAAAGTGCTCCCACCAGATCTGGAGATCAGCTGAATGGATTAAAAATGGTAAAACTAAACTGTTTGACTTTTGGAGGTTGTAAAATTACCCTATTTTCAATAAAAGTGGAGTCTTCCGTTAAATCTGTGTAGTTTAATCTGCTGTTTTGTTATATTGAGAGTATATAAGACTTTGTTTGGCATTGAGAGAATGATCTACATTTTTAAAAATCAGTGGTGCAAAACACAATGCAAAAAGCTCTCTCATCATGTCAGCCTGTTCACATGTCTTACCTCTGACTGGGTGCGATAGAGGACTAGCGCTGTAACATTCTGCACCACAGGGATGCTGGTTGGTTTTTTTGCTCTATTCACAAACTAAAAATGCTGTTTCATCGTAGAATCTGTAGCTGGAAGCATTACAGCAAGGTTTTCAGCTCACACATTTGTTATCTGACTTGTGCGCAATAGAACCCTGCGGTGCCAGTTGCTTTTGGCTGCATATCCTAACAGTTGGAGCACAAACACATAAGAGTGTTCGTGAAGAGCTAAATTGCATTACTATGCGAGGAGTTTAGGATAAAACTGACCTGCAACATGAACTTCAGCTTTAAAATGTGTCAGTGTATGCGGTTAGCACTTATAACCTTTATGTACACTCGTCGGCCACTTTATTAGACACACCTTACTAGTACCCGGTTGGACCCCCTTTTGCCTTCAGAACTGCTTTAATGCTTCTTGGCATAGATTTAACAAGGTTCTGGAAATTTGGCTCAGGGATTTTGTTCCATATTGACATGATAGCATCACGCAGTTGCTGCAGATTTATCTGATGCAAATCCATGATGCGAATCTCCTGTTCCACCACTTCCCAAAGGTGCTCTATTGGATTGACATCTGGTAACTGTGGAGGCCATTTGAGTACAGTGAACGCATTGTCATGTTCAAGAAACCAGTCTAAGATGATTTGTGCTTTATGACATGGTGCATTATCCTGCTGGATGGGTAGGTCATAAAGGGATGGACATGGTCGGCAACAATACTCAGGTAGGCTGTGGCGTTGACATGATGCTCAGTTGGTACTAATGGACCCATAGTGTGCCAAGAAAATATCCCCCACACCATTACACCACCACCACCACCCTGAACTGTTGATACAAGGCAGAATAGATCCATGCTTTCACGTTGTTGACGGCAAGTTCTAATCCTACCAGTCGAATGTGGCAGCAGAAATCTTCTATTGTCCAATTTTGGTGAGCCTGTGTGAATTGAAGTCTCTGTTTCCTGTTCTTAGCTGACAGGTGTGGCACCCGGTGTCGTCTTCTGTTGCTGTAGCCCATCCGCCTCAAGGTTGGACGTGTTGTGCGCTCAGAGAGGCTCTTCTGCATACCTCGGCTGTAACGAGTGGTTATTTGAGTTACTGTTGCCTTTCTATCAGCTTGAACCAGTCTGGCCTCTGACCTCTGGCATCAACAAGGCATTTGTGCCCACAGAGCTGCCGCTCATTGGATATTTTCTCTTTTTCTGGATCATTCTCTGTAAACCCTAAAGATGGTTGTGCGTGAAAATCCCAGTAGATCAGCAGTCTCTAAAATACTGAAATCTGAAATACCAGCCTATCTGGCACCAACAACCATGCCACATTCAGAGTCACTTAAATCACCCCTCTTCCCCAATTTGATGCTCGATTTGAACTGCAGCAGATCGACTTGAAATTTGTGTTACCGAGCAGTTGGACAGGTGTACCTAATAAAGTGGCCGGTGATTATAGGTTATTATGTATTGTATGTTTTGATCATTATTGTAATGAATAGTTCCAGTTCTTGATGCTGATTGTTCAGTAGGTGCTTTAATCAACATAATTAATAGACTGTTTCATGTATTATTTTGTGTTTCAGCGAAAGGAAAAGAGCTGTTTCTTATTTAATTAATTATGAGTGAATCCTGATAGAGATGTTTCTGCATCATTCATTCATTCATTCATTTTCTTTTCGGCTTAGTCCCATTGTTAATCGGTGGTCGCCAAACGGAATGAACCACCAACTTATCCAGCCTATGTTTTATGCAATGTTTTACACAGATTTACATATTACAATTTTGAATGTTAAACAGTTTAATACTTACGAAACTATAATTAAGCATCAAATTATTTCTTTGATAACTGGAAAGAAATATTTGAACCTATCTGTTTACAATATACTGATGCCCTATTTTTCTAGGCTTTATTGGTGATAATGGTCAGGAATGTTGGACCATTATAGCCTATTTAGCATATTAGTCGAGGACACAAACTAGCCAGACAGTAATGTGTGAATTGTGGGGTGGGCTAAGTAAAAAGAGTCAGTATTTTTCAAGTGTAGTTTTTTTGCTTTTATTTTTTCTATAATAAAATACATATATATTTGTAGAGCAGTCCATGTTCTGTTGTCATTATATTTTAATAAACTTTAATAGAGAGAATATCACAACAGCGAACACGTCAAGTATAAAAGCCTCATCTGTTTTGTGAGGTGCACGCGCAGTTAGTGGAGGTCCGCGATGCCAGACGAAAGTATAAATCAGCCTTTAGTGTGATTAAAATGGTTGCCTCGTTTTCTGTAAGTTGCGAAATATGTATTTATTGTGTGTTGTAACTTGTAATCACTCCACGCGACTTATCTATTATCACTTATCTATTATAAATCAGTGCTTGTACTGTATCTCTTAAGTTAAATCTTTTCACATATTGTGTCCAAAAACACGTTGAAAATATTACATATTGAAATTTCCTTTATGGTTCCTGCATATACCCTGATTAGGCTTAAATAAATGCATATTTTAAGACAAGGAAAGTATTTTGTTGACCTCACATGCATACCAGCCTGTTGTTGGAGACCCCCAAAACCAAAATATGACCTTTTATAATGCATAATACAGGCTCTTAAAAAGGAAAGTAATCACATTTCTACAAAGTACAGTGCATATATTTAATCACAGCCATCATAACTGCATAAATATCGAAGTGCTTTTTAGCATTTAATTAAAAAAGACAGTTTTGGAAGAAATATTCCAGATATTTACCAGCTATTTTTTTGACCTACTCTAATTGTAATGCTTCTAACAATTCATATTTTCTTGTCAGTACTGTTTCAATTTTTTCTACGTCCTCGGACCAAATCTCCAATGTCCTCATCCTTCGGGAAGTGACATCATTTTGAAGTAAAAAACAGCAGTGCAGACATCGATAAGTATTCTCAGTGCATTATCATGCAAAATTTGTTTTATTATGTTAGTTGTGTCCTGTTTGAAATTGCTTTGATAAAAGGAGCTGCTTATCAGTTTTCAGCAGACTTGTTTTTATTTACATTTATTTTACTAGTCTGGCTTATTTTGATGTAAAAAGAGCATTTGATGAGAACAAATGCAGTTCTCTCTTGCTCATTGCACAGATTAGCTATCCTGCAGGTTTGTGCATGAGAAATCAATGTTCTTGCAGGCGTTAAAAGCTGCGTGTTGAGATATTTACTGTATGCCAGCCAGAGAGACAGAATCTTTACCTAATGTTCCCCACAGCTCTGCCACCCTGCCATCACTTAACACTGCTTACACTTTTGGCACGGCAGATGGCCACTGACAGCGAGAAAACAGGCATGGAAATATCAGAAGAGATGAACAGGATAGATACCCTGAGGTTTTCAACTGTCCATCAGTACTGTCCTGTCCTCTGACCTCAAAGCTTTCAAAGGAGCTGCAGATACTGAGCCGCTGTATCTTTAAAGTCAGCATGAACTGGAAGTTGTACTTGCAGGGGTGGCTCAGTGGTTAGCACTGTCACCTCACAGCAAGAAGTTATTACTTGGGGTTAGCAGTTAAGAGTAGACAGGGTTTCCGCAGGGTCTTAAAAAGTCTAAAATTAAAAAAATCGAAATTTAAGGCCTTAAAAAGTCTTAAATTCGCTGTTCTAGGTCTTAAATATTTTTGCACAGGTCTTAATTTTCCGATGTCCGTGTAACGCTACGTCTAATGCTCATTTAAATTCTTTTTGTTGCTGTTGCTTGGTTTTCGTGGAGTTGTAGTTCTTTGTTTCACTAGTCCACGGTATTACAACTACACATGAGACCAACATGCAGTGCGCGCGGTGAATGTGACGTCATCGATGTGTTTGCGCGACATGATTTCGGCTAGCGGGGCTCCATAGATATATACATTAGATGTCGCCTACCCTACTGTTGTCTATTGGAAGGAATGCGTCAATAGAGCCGCCATTTTAGTACAGGGTAGCGCTCCTTTGAAATGAATGCAGGACCAAGGTAAAGTGGAGGACTGTGGCCATCCAAAGCCAGAGAAATACACATATACACATATATCTATGATCGGGAGTTTTCCCCGGTGGTCCGTATGCAAATATTTTTTAAATTAGGAAATATTATAATTTTACATCACTTTTCTATATTGATGGATGTGACCGCACGGCATTCCTGACAAAGAGTGAGTGTTTGTGTGCATGGAAATGCATTACCCTCCTTCCCTGTTTAATTTGATCTAATCCATGTCCTGAAACACACTCCTGCTTTCACTTCTCATACTGACGGAGGGAGCGTATCGTTTGTGAATGAATCTCCGTTATGAACGACTCGTTCACTTAGCTGACAATAATACAAGTTTCTGGCAATGCAGCTTCTTCTTGTCATATTTCATAACATTGTTTGCTCATTTTATTCAACAAAACTAGCATAAGCTTAGAATTTAGTGCGAGTTGGTGCTACTTTGCCTTATGGTCACTGCAGTAAGAGACATTACTTGTTAAGCAGAAAAGTTCATAACATACAAAAACATAAAAAACGAAATATTACCTATAAAATGTGATGACTTTGTGCTTTGTTTTATTTGTTTGCTCGTTATTACACCCGTACACAGCGCTAAAGTCCAGCATCTTCACATTGGTTTTTTTGTCAGAAACGGGTACGACTGTACACACATCTTCTTTATGATTAAGACGTGTCCATGCGTGATCATAGAGATAACCAGATGACCAATAATTCTTGGCTAGAAATTGCAACAGCAGTGGAAAAGGAGGAAAGTTTTTGTAAAAGTTTGGAAAACCTGAGGGATAAGTTTGTTAAAACAAAAAAAGAGGCCATGGCAAAAGTGGAGACCCAGGTGGTTTTAATATTACAGAATGTTTTTCCACCATTCATAGGTTTTACACTGATGTATAGGTTACAATTGTGAATTTAAAACAATTTACAAGTTACAAACTTAAATTAAGTAACAAATTATGTCTTTGATACAGTTGAAGTCAGAATTATTAGCCCCCCTTTGAAATTTTCTTTCTTTTTTTAAAATATTTCCCAAATTATGTTTAACAGAGCAAGGACATTTTCACAGTATGTCTGATAATATTTTTTTTTCTTCTGGAGAAAGTCTTATTTTTTTTATTTTGGCTAGAATAAAAGCTGTTTTTAATTTTTTAAAAAACATTTTAGGGTCGATATTATTAGCCCCTTTAAGCTATATATTCTTTGATAGTCTACAAAAACAAACCATCATTATACAATAACTTGCCTAATCACCCTAACCTGCCTAGTTAGCCTAATTAACCTAGTTAAGCCTTTAAATGTCACTTTAAGCTGTATAGAAGTGTCTTGAAAAATCTCTAGTAAAATATTCTTTACTGTCATCATGGCAAAGATAAAATAAATCAGTTATTAGAAATGAGTTATTAAAACTATTGTGTTTAGAAATGTGTGAAAAAAAAAACTTTTCTCCTTTAAACAGAAATTGGGGAAAAAGGGGGGCTGATAAATCTGACTGTAACTGGAATAGAATATATGAACCTATCAGTTTACAATATATTGATGCCCAATTTCTAGGCTTTATTGGTGATAATGGTCACAAATGTTGGATCATTATTGCCTTTTTAGCTTAAAAGTAGAGGACAGAAACTAGCCAGACAGTAATGTGTGAATTGTTGAGTGGGCAAAATAAAATTTACCTGTGGTAAATTCAGTTGGTTGGACATGATTTGAAAAGGCATACACCTGTCTATATAAGGTCCCAGGGTTGATAGTGCATGTCAAAGCACAAACCAAGCATGAAGACAAAGGAATATGTCTGTAGGATTGTCTCAGAACACAAGGCTGGGGAAGGTTACAGAAAAAATATATGCTGCTCTGAAAGTTCTAATGAGCACAGTGGCCTCCATCATCCTTAAGTGGATGATGTTTGGAACCACCAGGACTCTTCCTAGAGCTGGCTGGCCATCTAAGCTGAGTGATTAGGGAAGAAGGGCCTTAATTAGGGAGGTGATCAATAACCCGATGCTCCGTCACTTTGTCTGAGCTCCAGTGTTCTTCTCTGGAGAGAGGAGAACCTTACAGAAGGACAACCATCTGGCAAGCAATCTACCAATCAGGCTTGAATAGTAGAGTGGCCAGACGGAAGCCACTCCCCACCTGGAATTTGTTAAAAGGCATCTGAAGACCATAAGAAACAAAATTCTCTGGTCTGATGAGACTAAAATTGAAATCTTTGGAGTGAATGCCAGGCGTTACGCTTGGAGAAAACCAGCCACCGCTCATCACACAGCTTCACTGGCTGCCCGTCAAGTCTTGACTTGATTTTAAGACATTGATTTTAACATATAAAGCGGTTCATGGTTCTGCTCCATGTTACATTTGTGACTTGATATCCATTTCCTCTGCCTCTCGCTGTCTACGCTCTGCATCAAGACCTATGCTGTTTCAGCCTGCTTCTGAGTTCTCTTGACCTCAGACTGGGGTTACGGTTCATCTTCCAGCAGGACAATGACCCAAAGCACACAGCCCAAATGTCAATGGAGTGGCTTCACAACAACTCGGTGAATGTCCTTGAGTGGCCCAGCCAGAGCCCAGACCCAAATCCTATTGAACATCTCTAAAAAGATCTGAAAATGGCTGCACAACGTCGCTTCCCATCCAACCTGATAGAGCTTAAGAGGTACTACAAAGAGAATGGGCAAAAATTCAATTCAATTCAATTCAATTCATCTTTATTTGTATAGCGCTTATACAATGTAGATTGTGTCAAAGCAGCTTCACATGGAAGTTTATAGTGAATTGAAAAGTGTCAGTTCAGTTTTCAGTGTTTAAGTTCAGTTTAGTTTAGTTTAGCTCAGTTCAGTGTGGTTTAATAATCACTACTGAGAGTCCAAACACTGAGGAGCAATTCCATCGATGCGCAGCTCTACAGATCCCGAACCATGCAAGCCAGTGGCGACAGCGGCGAGGAAAAAACTTCACCAATTGGCGAAAGTGAAGAATTTAAAAAACCTCGAGAGAAACCAGGCTCAGTTGGGCACGACCATTTCTCCTATGGCCAAACGTCTTGTGCAGAGCTGCAGTCTAGGCGCAGTAGCTGGACCTCCGCGAAGACACGTCTGTCCTTGGAGCATCAGAGGAATCAGTCTTATGCTCTCCATCATGACCACCACAGCAGCAGCTCAGGATACGGCCTGGTCCGGGAGCCTTGGGATCGTCTCGTCGCTGGTCTTGGATCGCATCAGTGGCACTGCATAGTCTGAGGGCCTCGAGATGAGTACCCCCAGGTGGAAATACAGAATAAGGAGAATAATTAGCGTAGCTGCTGTTCATAGTGTATATAAACAAGAAGCAAAATCGTGTGTGGGGCACATCATGCGTCACACCGCTATGTAATGCACTAAGTGTATGCTTTGCTAAAAAGATAGGTCTTTAATCTAGTTTTGAAGAGTGAGAGTGTGTCTGAGCCTCGGACATTATCAGGAAGGCTATTCCAGAGTTTAGGGGCCATAAATGAGAAGGCTCGACCTCCTTTACTCGATTTAGCTATTCTAGGTACTACAAGAAGCCCTGAGTTTTGAGATCTTAAAGAGCGGGTTGGATTGTAGCGAGACAAGAGGTTGGTTAGATAAACAGGAGCTAGGTTATTTAAGGCTTTATAGGTAAGAAGCAATATTTTAAATTCAATACGAAACTTAACAGGCAGCCAGTGTAAAAATTCCCAAAGACAGGTGTGCCAAGCTTGTGGCATCTTATTCAAAAAGGCTTAAGGCTGTAATTGCTGCCAAAAGTGCATCAACAAAGTATTGAGCAAAGGCTGTGAATACATATGTACATGTGATTTTTCAGGTTCTTTATTTTTAATAACTTTGCAATAATTTAAAAAAATATTTTCAGGGCAACCAGTGCAGATTCACAAAAAAAGACTCTTGTAAGATTATAATGAATCGGTGCAATACAGTGCAACCAATGTATTTCTAAATAAGCAGTTATTACGATTTGGTTCTTTTAGGTGAATCAATAAATATAGCACAACTAGTTCCAATTCCTGAAAAAAAAAACATTCTTGAGAGTTGGTTCTTTTTAGAGAATTAATAAATGTAGCACAACCAATGTCACAACATAGGCTCATTCTGAAAACGTAGCCCTATATATATTTCAGATCTCAAAAAGTGTACACAGGGACCTTTGGCGGATTCGCAAAAACAAAAACGGCAAACAACAAATGACTGTTATGAGCTGGTTATTTTTTGTGAATCAAATCCAATGCAATCAATGTGGATTCATAATCCAGAGACTCTTATCAGCCAGTTATTTTTAATGAATCAAAAATGTAGAACAATGAACAGATGATGAGCCGGTACCTTTTAGTAAACCAAAACAAACAGTGATTCTTTACTTTTTCATAATTCAAGTATATGATATCCACAATTTCAAAGAATGATTTCTAGTCTAGCGTGGTATAAAGACCAAAAAACGCTTCCTATTTCATAAGACATCCTGTTTTTTTTTATTATTTTTGGAATAAACCATGCAGTGCCTTTGCTATCACTCAAAAATTGAAAAGCAACTTAACCTGCAGTGAACAAGACAGATTTGCAGGGTGTTTTTGTAAGAAGGCAGGGCAAGTTGACCCTGCTATTCCTGACTGAAGGTGTTTTCGGCTTGTCATCAGCGTCGCACCAGGGATTCTTCATCCGTTTAATAAAATACAATGCAACGCACATTCACAAACAAATAATTCTTTTTGGTGAATCAAAACTGTTCAAGGACACTTCAGTCTTTTCTATCATTCTTATTTTTTTTTGTGAATTCATAAAAAAGTTTCACAAACAAATGACTCTTATAAACTGTATTCATTAAAAAGAACCACTTCATGAGAGTCGTTTATTTGTGAATCTGCATTGTCAGCACTGCATATTTGGAAATTATCATTTTTTTGTAAATAATAATAATAATATAAATTATAATAATAAGAAGAAGCATGATCGCCTCACAGCAAGAAGGTCACTGGTTCGAGCCTCGGCTGGGTCAGTTGGCATTTCTGTGTTTAGTTTGCATATTCTGCTCGCATGCTATTGTTTCCCCCTCAGTCCAAAGACATGTGGTGTAGGTGAATTGGGTAAGCTAAATTGACCATAGTGTATGTGTGTGAATGAGTGTGTATGGATGTTTCCCAGTGATGGGTTGCAGCTGGAGGGGCATCTGCTGGGTAAAACATATGCTGGATAGTTGTCGGTTCATTCCGCTGTGGCGACCCTAGGTTAATAAAGGGACTAAGCCGAAAAGAAAATGAATGAATGAATGAATAGTAATAATAGTAAACAAAACTAGTGCAACCTATATACCTAAATAAATATCTATTTTGTGCTGGTACGTTTTACCTAAATAATAAAGTACAGGGCATCTGATGACAATTCATGCATGAATGATTCTTATATGACTTTTGTCTGTGAAATAAATAGATAGTTTACCCAAAATGAAATTTCTCAGCATTTATTGAACACAAAACAAGATACTCTGAAAAATGTTTCCAAAAGGGAAACAAAAACTATGATATCATATTTTAAACTTTAGTTGATGTGTAATGTAGCTGTGTGAACATAAACAACATCTCTGAATATAATACACTCAAAGTGCAATGTAAAGGGAGACATTGGCTTTTACAGAGTTAGCTTAGCAAAGCCTACAGCTGACAAAGTTTGGCGACTACAAAAAAATACATCCAGGCTAGTGAGATAACAAATGCTTCAGGTTATGCACAAATACCACGTGCATACACCCTGTGCAGCAAAGGGGTGTGGCCAGAAGTGTTGTAAAGTTATAGCAAAAAAAACTAAAATGCTGTCCAAACTATGCTTTTCCACAGAGCTTCTTCTGTTTCTGTATTTGAGCTTCCACAGGACATGACACAAAGAGAGAAGTGCTTACAATTTAATTTTAATTATGTTTCAAAGAATTATAAAAATATATAACTCTAGCATTTGACAAAGGACAGCTTCCAGAACCTCTCCCAGTTCAGTGCTGGATTTGGCTAAAATTTTCTCAAAGAAGGAGCAGCTCCAACCATAATAGACAAAGCTGTGGATTGTGAGCCACAACCTGTAAGTGTTTTTATTTGTTCAAAATTTATGCATAATACATGCATAGTTTCTAACATTAACGGCATATTTTAGCAAGGATGTAAACAATGGAAATGGTATTTGGCACCGTTAACAATTTACCTTCATATTTATTTGTCAAACCATTGTAAACAGCCACAGTCTTCACCAGCACTGCAGTGTCTCACTATGCGGATGCTTTCAGTGCATTCTACATCTCAAATAACAAACTCGCAAAGGATATGTGAACGTTTCATATTACTTACACATGCTTATTCCAAATATAATAAATATATATATATAAAAAGACACTTGTTGGATTTTATTTTAGACAGCAAGCACGAGGTTCAGCTGTGTCTAATTTTCTGTCTAATTCAGGCGCACACTGCTACGGCTACACTGACTGACAGTATTTACAGAGCAAGAGGCACAGCACGTGCTAGACTGGAAGTGATGCTTCCTGGTGACGTGGAGCCGATCCGCAAATAACAGCACATTATCAGAGCCTCTTGAGGGTGGGCTTTTTGAGGGACTAGGAAATATGAGTTGTTTTCATGTTAGCTGAGTAGTATGGAGACAGAATAGACTCAAAAGTAAATCACACAAAAGACACAATGTACACATGCATAGCCAAATTTCAGTGCATAAAACCAAATTCACGTGTGTAAAATATTTATACATATTCACAAAAACAATTCACGTGCACAAAATAAGTGTGTAGGAACAGCTGATGGTGGCCATAGCAACGACAAACGGTAGTAGATCTTGAGCTCACAAACGCATTTAAATCCGTAAACAAAGCAGGACGCAAAACTTGGTTTTAGACGTTATATGAGAATACAAAGAGTTAACCAGATACAGTACAAGCGGTTACAAGTAACAAGACACAATTAAATACATAATTTACAAGCTAGAGAAAACGAGGCAGCTGATTTAATTGCACTTACTTACATTTGTGAAATGGAGGAAGGAACTGATCCATGAACTGTGTACTGTAAAGTCCCATACATCCATAGTCTTTTCTGATCCTTCCTTTAACAAACGGCGGACGAATCCTCCATTGTAAGCGTGTAGATTGCTGAAGCACTCAGCAGAAAAATGTAGGGGAACACAGCACAAGGCTGGCGCTATAATGCTGAGGTATTTTTGAGTTAACTTTTACCACTGACTCTTCACAACCTCATCTTTGGGTAGTGAAAATAACACTAACTTTCCCCTCACACTTCAGAGCACAGTGTATTCGCGACTTGATTCAACTGGGATCTGCTACAGTGTTTGTCTTACTCTTTTGCTTTCTACAGTATTTGTGGCCAAGGGGTTTCAATTTTCCGGGTCTGCGCGTCAACAAATGGGCAGGGCTTAAGTTCCGTATAGCCGTCACTAAACACTGACAAATCAACCAAAGGTCCAATGATCATTGAAGTGAGAGATGAGTAAAGGATGTCCCTTTAAAAATTGCAGTGACCAATGGTCAATCAGGTTCCATGTAGTGAATTCATATAATGCAGCACAACCAACCAAATACAGAACAAAACAAACACACACAACAAAATATTCCTATCAGTCAGTAGCTTACAGCGAATCATCACATTTTATGATCTAAAGACTCTTTTCAGAGAGTCAAAAGCATAAAGAAATGTCCCATTACATTATATCAACACATTTTAGTCACTTTAACCTTTTTTTCACTTTAGTCACGGTTCAAGCGCAAAAGGAAAACGTTCTCCTAATTCAGTGTCTGCCATCAGATAAGATGCGGAAATATAGAGTTAATGTTCCCGACCTGTCAGCTGTTATACTGTACTCACACATCACACGCAATACATCACTGCATTATAGAGCAAAGCACATTACTAGCATGAAACCTAACAGGTATGTAAGCCATGCAATTTTCAAAAATGACCAATAAAAGTATGTTACTGGATACTATTCTGGGTTGATTTGCATGTTGATTCTAATCGGGAGCAGATTTTGTTTCATTTAGTTAGTTTGTGTGTAGTATTTACCATGGTATGTGTTTTCCTCTTTATTTTCACTTTGTGTCACTCTTTCAATCCATGTGTTAGTGGGACAGTACATGTGTGTATATATTTTGGTGAATTACATGTGTTTGGGTTGGTTATATATTTGAAAAAAGAGAAAATATATCACTTTAGCGATGAAGATGCCGTCTGACGATGAGGGTAAAATGACTCGAAGCACTTGGTTCCCATTCCCACTACATTGCATCAACAGCAGTATTAGTTCTCAGACATTAAAAGCAAGTAACCTAGATCAAAGCTGTCCAAATGTGACTCTATACGCATCAAGTATGACCGGTGTTCTGTCGATTTGTCCTACCTTGTCAGATTGTCCTACCTCCCATTCAAAAAGTACGTAGCACATTTTGATGATGCAATATGCTACCCATCAGATTTTGCTACCAGTGTAATTTTTTATGTGGAGTAGTGTGATATGAAGCTGTAATATCGCCCTAACCTACCTAATCCCTAACCCCAACCTCAGAACCCTTCAAATACAGAGTTGGTAGCATAATCTAATGGGTAGGATAAAATGTCGGGACACCAGCAGTTTGAAGCATCTTGCTTATACATACACGCAAAGCATAATGGGCAATTTAGCTTTTTATGATAAAGGTCTATATTATTAAATAACGGAGCAACTCATCCTGCAGTGAACAAGACAGATTTTGCGGGATGTTTCTGGAAGAAGGCAGGACAAGTTGACCCTGCTGTTCCAGACTGAGGGTGTTTTCAGTGGGCTTGTCATTAGTGTTGCTCTATTCCCCTTATTAGCAGCGAGGCCGACCATCTGCACTCATCTCCCCAATGAAAGCACAGGCATATGGTGCACAGAACTGGCACGAGGTGCATTATCATATCAAACTGGCTGTCTGTCTGCTCCAGGGAATCAGCCGTGCACCTACTGCTTCTTAAATGGACTCCATTACATCCATCAAACACCTTGACGGCTCCTCGTTCTCTCTCTTGTCTGCGCACTTTCATAAATATTTGACTGCCTCTTCTTGTTTGAGTCTTTCATCTCCAGATTCTCTTTGGCCATTGCGGAGAATCGGCAGCGGATCTAAAGGCTGAGCTGGCAAACTCTGGCCACCGATGGCAAGTCTCGCTTTCTTTCTCGTGTCAGTGTGTGTTTCCCAGCTGGCACCTTGATGTTAAAACGACATGTAAAAACACATTAAAAATGCTAATCGATTTGATGTCAATTGACTACCTTGATGTCAGAGTGACATGAAAACAGTGTCAAAAATCTAATTCATTTCTTGGCGTCAAAAGTCGATTACAGCAGTGGTCCCCAACCCCAGGGCTGCGGACTGGTACTGGTTCTTGGAACAACTGGTACCGGGCCGTACAAGAAACATTAATTATTTCCGTTTTATTTATTATTTGAACCTGAAGAATCTTTTATTTGGAAAAATATATTATTTTGGTTACATATTCCCTCGGTTACATCTCAGTCACTTAAGTGCCAACATTTAACCCATAACCTAGCAAAATGAGTTAGAAACAGATGTCTTTAGAAAGTTTATTTGCGAAGGCCAAAATGCCCATTGAAGGACCCACAAACTGCCAAGGAATGGATCCGCAACAAACTGTCAACAAATCAGGTGAATCTAGAAGAAGATCAACTGTTTCTGTCCCGTTTCCACTGAGTGGTACAGCACGGTATGGTTCAGTATGCTTTTATGGCCGTTTCCACTGTCAAAGGGTACCAAAAAGCAAACCGTACCGTACCACTTTTTGGGTACCCTTTCAAAAGTACCTAGCACAACAAAAGGGTACCAAAAGGCAGAGCTAGACGCGCAGCTGAATGCTGTTGGTTTACAGAGATGCGTCGATAGTGCCTCATTATTTAAATGCTTCTGACATCCGATCCTTTCAGAAATAGACAAATGTGAGAGTGAAGCCAAAAAAAAAAAACAAAGGAGCAAATGATTCTTTCAGCAACCTAAAACACGAACAAACCGTCATGTTTAACTATTATTATCACTATTATGAACTCAGAATGACAGAATTACTTTCTATCAATTAATTTATGCAATTAACGTTGCATATGTGCTGGTGAAGATTAAAGATACAGATGAGCTGCACTGACTGTATGTTCCATGGTGTTTTTGAAACCAAATAAGGACTAAATGTATGCTGTGTGTAGTTTTTCTGTAATTGGTAACATCAGAGACTGTATGGGTGTGTATATGTTCATATATGCTGCATTTATTTAGTGAAGTTTATTTATAAACTAATTTTGAGAGGATCACGTGTTTATGATTGCTTGCAGCCGGCGCCACATTATTCAATTTATGATTCACCAATCAGATGAATCCTAAGCCACTATAAATACCCTAGGTTCCATATCACAGCCATCTTTGTTTTGAAGAATCCCCCCTTCCACCCCTACTTCTCCTCCTTTCCTAGATGGGTGGCCCAGTGGTTAGCACTGCTGCCTCACAGCAAGAACGTCACTGGTTCTAGTCCTTACCAAGCCAGCCAACGTTTTTGTGTGGAGTTTACACGTTCTCCCTGTGCTCTCGTGGGTTTCCCCCGGGTTATCCGGTTTTCTCCCACCATCCCAAAACATGCAACTTAAGTTAATTGACTAAATTAATTAATCTAAATTGGCAGCATAGACATGCTCCTAGTAAGAAGTTATATCTTATAAGGAATCACTATCTGTTCATTAGCTACTACAGCAGGGGAGTTCTCGAGATCTACCTGAGCTCAAACTCCCCTCTCGCATTGCAAACGGGAGGGAGCCCTGGGCTCGAGGATCTTATGAGCTCAGGGCTCTCTCCTGGGACAGCATGCCAAACAAGCTTTATAATCAATCATCAGCTAAGTGTGAACTCTTGAATTTTATATAATTGCAGACGTTGCAGTAGGCTGTTTCACACTATCATTGATCTGCAGTTTTGATCAAATCATGTTCATAGAAAGATTAGTAATGAACATTTATACACAAGAATTTATGTGTTTAAAGCATCTGTTTTGTGAGAGATGCTTCTTGTATGATATGTGAACGACCCGTACAGCTTTATTTTGACATTTCGTCGAGCAACAATGGCGTGGACCATTGGTACCCTTTTGGCAGTGGAGACACACTCCTAATAAATGTGACCCGTACCAAATCTTACCATACCGTACTATACCTCTCAGTGGAAACAAGGCATTAGATCGCAAATGATGGCGGCCTTAGGGGCCGTTCACATATTGCGTCTTTTCTGCATGCAAGTTTGTTATATCCAATAAAGCACCCAGTTGAAAACGTCTCAAATTTTTACAATGCCAGAAGAGAGTTGTATGCTGGGAGTTGTAGTTCATTAATGTGGCATGTGTGTAGTTCTTCAGTGATCCACAGCTGCTAGATTGCTGGTGATCGTAACATTTAAACAAACTGAAAGTCCTAAAAGTGTGAAACATTAAAAGTATTGATAAAGAGACAACATTTACTTTAGGAATACCGAACCTTAAAGGGATATTTGAAAATTCTGTCATTATTAAATCTTGCTTCACTTTTTCCAAACCTGTTTGAGTTTCTTTCTTCTGTTAAACACAACAAAATATATTTTGATGAAAGCTAGAAAACTTGTCACCATTGACTTCAATAGCATTTTACCTCCCTACTATAGAAGCCTTAAGGCTGATTTATACTTCTGCGCGTAGGCTGCGCCGTGGCCGTTGGGGACGTTGATGCGCACCTCTCAAAAAAATGTTACGCGTACGTGTAGCGCAAGCTCTGTGATTGGTTGGCTTGGTATTGATGACGAGTGTGGGCGGAGGTGAGAGCCACGTGCCCAATGCAGCGAGTGTTTACAAGTGTGGAGTCCTGTGAAGAAGCTCTGGATGGAGACTGTTGTTTTGTGTTTACCTTATGATTAAAGTTGTTTCACGTCCGCCAGTTCCCGCCTCAAAATGAGCTAATTTGAGCCACTTGTACATTACGAAAGTGTTCCGAAAAAAAACAAACACCAGCGAAGAAACTTGACACAGAGAAACATAATCACCTACTGCCAGCTAGCGTTTCGGAAGTGTTATTGCAGAGAAACAGAAACAACACGCAGAAGTATAAATGCATGGCTAAGAAACTCATAAAGGTTTATAAGCACTTGAGGGAGCATAAATAGGGAGTCAACTTTTCTTTTTTAAATGAACTATTCCCTAAATGGAATCACAAATATTAAAATGTTTACAATCTAGTTTAATGTATCAGCAAAAACAAACTATATGGATATCAATAATACTAAAAAGCTTGGGAAAAATAATGTGTAGGTCAGTTTATTGTACACAACATATTGAACTTAAAAAAAAAATGCAAGTATTCTATTGTCAAATGCAACTCTCACATGTCGCCCACTGAAGCTAAGCAGGGCTGTGCCCAGTCAGTACCTGGATGAGAGACCACATGGTGAAGCTAGGTTGCTACCGGAATTAGTGTTAGTGAGACCAACGGGGGGTGCTCAACCTGCAGTCTGTGAGGGTCCTAACACCCCACTAAACTCCTAATGCGCACTCTATACTGCTCAGTGGGCGCTGTCTTTTGGATGAAACTGAGGTCCTGACTCTCTGTGGTCATTAAAAATCTTCGAAAAAGAGTAGGGGTTTACTCCCAGCATCCTGTCCAAATTTGCCCACTGGCCTCTGTCCATCATGACCTTCTAAACATCCCCATATCATAATTGGCTCATCTCCTCTCCACCAATCAGCTGGAGTGTGGTGTGCGGTCTGACGCAAAATGGCTGCCATCGTGTCATCCAGGTGGATGTTGCGCGGTGGTGGATGAAAAGATTCCCCCCAAACATGTGTGAAGCGCTTTAAGGTGTCCAAAAAAAGCGCTATATAAGTGTAAGGAATTATTATTATTATTATTAATAATAATTACACCTAATAATTATAGTAACATTTAATTTACAAGGTTTTATTTTAGCTAGACATGATCTTTAGTTCTCTTTATGCCATTAAAAAACAATAAACAGCAACAACAAATGAGTTCCTCAGGATTTGTGTGCTCAAAACAAGCTCAGAATTTACTATCTTCTCCTCTGTAGTTTTGGCAAAGCAGCTTCAGCAGGGACAGAGACGATTAATCTTATTCCAAATATCTCAGCTCTCGGAGATGACCAAATAATCTTTATTGTTTCCTACGGGCTTGCAGATTTGTTTTTTACTCATCACATTTGGCCAAATATGCATTTCATATCAATGCAGTGTAAAGACAATTGAATCACATTTATTAACACAGGAGTTCACACGGTCAGTTAAGTAACTATGCAAATGTCTTCATTGCAGAGTAGGTGTAATATTTAGCATTGTCTTTTACAACAGTGGATTGATTTATTCACGCCTTTAGGGTTTTGTGGGTTTTATCGGTTGCGCAGGCCAGTGTTCGCATAAATAACTCACACTGCTGCTGCTTCATTCCTTGTCTGTATGTTTTTTTCCTTGCATTATATAGAATGTGAGATGTCATGTATGAGGCTTTGCCGGAATTCTGTTATGTTGTTGGTTAATATTATACTATAATATAGTAAAGTATTAATAATCAAATACTTCGCCAGGCCAAAAAAAAAAAAAAAAAGCAAGAAATTACTGTGACTGCTAGTCTATGATAAGATCTTTTTGCAGTAATTACTATGATTCTGGCTTGTTATGTTTGACATCAATTCCTTATAAGCTTGTGTAGCGTCTATTAACCTAGACGTATGTCAGAAGACGTATATCATAGTAATATTCCAGAATGTCAGGATTCATTGAGCTCAAATTGTAAATGAAGGCTTCATTTCCACAAATGAATTGACCCGGAACAATGTAAAAGTCTTGAGATGTACTGGACTAGACAGAGGATGTCTCAGTGTCAAATATATAAAACTGATCTGAGATAATTTTAAGGCTTTAAGATCGTTTTAAACTTCTATAAACAAAGCCTGATCTCATGAGGAAATGTAACTATTTTACGTTTTGTCAGCTTAGTGGCTAATCTGTACAAATTTGTGCAAGTTCAGTCGTATGAAAATGTACAATTTTAAAAAAGGAGGCGTGGCACCCAACTCCGTCGCTAAACCCAATCATCATTGGGGGATGAGCAAGTCGTACAACATTGTACGAATGAGATCATATAAATTTATTTGAATTAGCTGCTAAATCAGGCGACGCAGTGGCACAGTAGGTAGTGCTGTCGACACACAGCAAGAAGGTCGCTGGTTTGAGCCTCTGCTGGGTCAGTTGGTGTTTCTGTGTGGAGTTTGCATGTTCTCCCTGCGTTCACGTGGGATTCCTCCAGGTGCTCTGGTTTCCCCCACAGTCCAAAGACATGCAGTACAGGTGAATTGGGTAGACTAAATTGTCCGTAGTGTATGTGTGTGAATGAGTGTGTATGGATGTTTCCCAGAGATGGGTTGCAGCTGGAAGGACATCTGCTGTGTAAAACATATGCTGGATAAGTTGGCGATTCATTCCGCTGTGGCAACTCTAGATTAATAAAGGGACTAAGGCGAAAAGAAAATAAATAAATAGCCACTGAATAAAAAGTTATGAATTGCCATGAGTTTTGCGTTTTGATAAACTCTTGTTAACACTTGAAGAACGGTTGAATAGTTCCCCCACTGCCAGCATTGTCATATCGAAATAACAAAACCTTGTATACTAATATCACATGGCTCTTGCAGATTGTTGCTTTAAACCACTGATTCAAACTGAGCTTGTATAAAGGTTTTAAAGCTTTATGATAATGTAATAAGTTTTGCCATGACAACTCTCTGAGAGATTTAGTATGGTAATAAATATGTATATAGCAATGTTGATGTGTTTGATCTTGCTGGTATATATCTACGGTGGCCCAGTAGTGCACAACACAACAACATTTCAAAAATCGAACATTAATCTCGCAACACAACAACATTAAGATCACAATACAAAAAAAAAAGAAGCAAACTTTAAGCTCACAACACAACGGAAATGCTTCCAACCACTAGGTGGCAGTTGGTCCACACACAGGTTCACAGTGCTCTTACGAGTATTTGTTCATTGTGTGGACATTGCAGATGGGGTAAAATTCACTCCTTGCTCCTTGGTACCAATGTATTGTGACAAATTTCTTGCCATGTCTAGAAATAATTATTATTTTGGTTTGTAACTTGCCATTCAACTAGAAGAAGGGGAAGTAATCAGTGTTCCACTGCCATCAAGTGGTCTGGAGCATTTTTGTTGTGTTGTGAGCTTAATGTTTGCTTTCTGAAATGTTGTTTTATGAGTTAATGCTGTTGCTTGATTATTGCCACAGAACAAAAATTTAGACTTGCTGCTACCAGCAAATTTACAGAATTGATGTCTGAGAATATAACACGCTGCTACTGCAAACATAATATATATGCAAGCTCCCATAGCAGATCTATACACAGGTGGAGCTGGGGTGGTGAAGGGATCCTAAAAACATGCTGTCCATAACTAACGAAACAACATTGAGACATTTAAATTTTGAGGAGCAAGCTCATTGGCAGCTGAAGCAACAGCAACCAATTACCTGCTACTAATATCTAGCAAATTAGATATGACTAGGCCCGCACGGAATCTGCACTCGCAGAATTCCACAGATTTTTAGCCCATCATTGATTCTGTTTATTTACTTGTGTAAATGTGTGTAAATTTAAATTCATTCAGTCTTTTTGTAGATATATTATATGAGATACTTGCTTTGTTTACCAAATAAAGTGGATTTATTTGGATTTGCATTGTAAACATTAAATACAAGTTTAAAAATTTTTACTTTTTATTTCATATATTAAGGTTTTAGTTATGATAATCCCAAAAGTATTCCGCATAAATCCGCAAATCTGCACATAAATAGCAAAAAATGTCAGCAGATTCCATGTGGCCCATGTGGTCCATATATGACCTATCAGCCTGCGCAGCCAATAGAGAGTTTCACAATAGAACTTTCTAAGTAATGTTTCACTGCTAAAAAAGCAAAGCTGTACACATTTAAATGTTGTAATTTGTTCTAAATATTCTAAATAATAGAAAGTGCTTTGTAATATTTGTTTAGTGTTTATTAAGTAATTTTATAATGCTTTTCAAATTTAAATACATAACTATAATTATACTGATTTTAAAAAGCACAAGGCAATTAAATATGTTAAGCTATTTTGAACTTTGACCACAGTGCACACAAGCTAGTTGACGGCGTGCTCTGTTGCCTTTGCACTTTGGTCAGCGCATCAACAATCTGCCCTAGTGCAGCACAAGCCATTAAAATGAATAGGTTTTATAGCACAGTGCTTTCCATGTCTAGTGTGAAAGCTGCTTCAGACTGCACAGTGACTATGGCTGAATGGAAAATGAAACCAGCACATTGAACATTGCTGGGCATGTGGCACAGAACCAGCACATTGAACATTGCTGGGCATGTGGCACAGCATAGTGTCTTTTTTGACTTATATTTCTGGCTTTTTTTCTTTGTTTATAGCAGCAACATTTGCTGCATCTGTAGTGTTATGTTAGACATGTATATGTTCAACATTTTCTTTTTTGTTTTTCTTCCTTTTGTCTCTATTTCTAAAAGGCCTTTCTGGAGACCAGAGATGCAAATTAGCATGATTTATATTCTTTATATACAAATGTAGCCTACAAGGCATATTTTTCAACATTTGCCATTTTGTCAGTACTAATAGCCTAGTGGTCACACCGACATATACCTGTAGTATTGCATTGGGGTGTTCCGAGTTGAATATGGATTGGATTTTTCCTAATTGCATCCTCCTATCTCAACCCAACTTCACTTCTTGTCCTTATACGGTCCAATCTAGGGTGCGAATTATACATTGACGATCAGGGGGTCAAATTTTTCAGTAATTTATTAGTTTGTGTAATGCTTCAGTGAATCAAATGTATGTATTTAAATTACATCTAATTTATTAATAATACATATTTAAGTTATCAGTGTTTCCTGAGATATTTAGTGTATTCTGACCTATAGTATCCTCTGATTAGCTATTTCAGAGATTACTGTAGGTCAAACAATACAAACTATGTGTCTAATTAGACTTTACTTTTAGGCTTTATCTAGAAACAATCATCTAACTAGTTTTTTCTAGCATAGACTGATTGGTGCGACTGCATTCGCAATGGTATGAACCGTTATAGGGGTACGCAAATGTGTTTATAGTATCTATTATTTTAATTATTAATATTATTTAGGTTACAGATCAAAGCAAACTATTTTTTACTGGGATCAAGCGTTAATTAAAGGGGCAATACCACCAACCCCCCCCTTTAATTCGCTCACGGTCCTATCATAATAAAATCAAAATACACAAAATATTTATAAAATAATAATAACAACATATATATAGCAATATTTTGAAAGTCTCCTTAATAGTATTATTATTATTTTTTAAGTATGCTTTAATTTCCTCCAAAAAAGTGGGGTTTTTTTTAAATGCTAAAATGTAATAAATAAATAAATCTGGGTACTTTGATCTGAAACTTCTGTTGTTGTCAGAAACTTGTATGACATATTTTTAAAACAACATAATAAGACATTTGAAAAATCCATAATCACTATTTTTTGCAGGAGTTATTTATTTAGTTTTCAAATAATAAATCCTGTTCAAATGCCACGTTTAAACTTTTATTTGATTTTAGCACACAAACAATTTCATATTTTTTCTATTTCAACTGAATATTTTCCATGTCATTACAAACTATTGTATCAAATAAAAACATTTATAATTAAAATCATTGTCGTTGTTGGAAATTATGGAAATGCGTTCTTTAGTACAGCCTTTGAACTGTTAGCGGAGCTGAAAAACGTGGGTCATAAGAGGTGCTCTCATCCACCAGTACTTAAATTAGCATCATTTTACAAGCCCTGAATAAATGAACATGAACTCTTGGTGTATGTTATTGATTTTGATAAGCAAATTTCAAATCTGCATCTTGACAAATCTTATCCTTACATAATACTTTGATCTTTCATTACAAGTCAGTCACTTTCTCCAATCATCTAACTAACTGATGGTAAAAGCGATGTACTGAAAGATCTTTTTTTCTGTTTCTTTGGGCAAATGCTGCACTGCAAACATTAGACAGGTGAGTTTGATGGCCGTAAATCTCAGCATAGATCTTAATGAGACATGTTTAATGAACTTTCCTCTTCATGTGCTGGTCTGAATAAGTGCACTCGAGCAGTTTCCCCACCGTTATCTCAAACCCACATACAGCACTTCACAATCACTGTCTTATATATCACAGTGTCCTATCAGATATTAAAGCCAGTGTAGGTGAGCAGAGAGAAAAATAAATCCCTCTCCACCTGAAGAACCATTACTGCAGAAAAAATCCAACTCGAGCAGACATTTTCCTCTGGAAAGATACTTGAGCAGGAGTCAAGTGCAAGCTCCTTTAAAAAAAATGCAAGAAGTCACGTCTGCTTGACTAGAGTATAGGTGCTAACCATTCTAGTATGCTTGCATTTGGTTGTCAGGGAGATTTAGTTGTCTTTGCTAATTTGTGTGTGTGTACTTGTATTTATATCCCAGTGGGGACTTAAACCTGAATGCACACAAACTCATGGGGACTCGTGTCACTATTAAGGTCCTCATGGGTAAACATGCTTATCAATCACACAGCATGAAGTAATTTGAAAATATACAAATGCATATTGTTTCCTGTGGGTTTAGGTCTATGTTTGGGTTGAGGGATATATGGAATACACGGTTTGCATTGTAGAAACATCATTACGTCTATCAGAGTCCCACTGGGATATAGGAGTGTGTGTGTGTGTGTGTGTGTTTGTGTGTGTGTGTGTTTGTGTGTGTGTGTGTGTGTGTGTGTGTGTGTGTGTGTGTGTGTGTGTGTGTGTGTGTGTGTGTGTGTGTGTGTGTGTGTGTGTGTGTGTGAATTTGTATAATGGCATGGGTATGATGAAGGTATTACAATGTTGGAGTGGTTTATAAGGACATGCCCTGTGTTCTTGTAATTCAAAATGTGAAAAAAATCATACCTAATGGGGTCTTTTCACATTCAAAATTTAGCAAGATGCTAGTGTTCGTTTTAAAGTGCAATTTAATGGTGTAACTAGATTAATTACCCAGCAGGCACAGGACGTCAACATAATTGCATTTTGGGTGGAAATGAAAATTGGGTTGATGTGATAATCTGAACGTCAGACCGACGTCACTGTCCAATGTCAGACAGACATTGGATTTTGGTGACTTTCCAACGCAACCTAAAAACAACCAAATATCAACATCTTATGATGTTACAGCTTGACATTGTGTGGACGTTACCACTATGACGTCTATCAAACGTTGGATTTTGGTTTCCATACCTGATGACAAAATATCAAAATTTGACATCAATATGGCGTTGATTTAAGATGTTGGCTCGACGTTGGATTCTAGTGACTTTCCAACACAACCTAAAACCAACCAAATATTAACGTCTAATGATGTTACAGCTTGACATTGTGTGGACATTACCACTATGACGTCTATCAAACGTTGGATTTTGGTTTCCATACCTGATGACAAAATATCAATATTTGATATCAATATGATGTTGATTTAAGATGTTGGCTCGACGTTGGATTCTAGTGACTTTCCAACACAACCTAAAACCAACCAAATATCAACGTCTAATGATGTTACAGCTTGACATTGTGTGGACATGAGCATTATGATGTCTATCAGATGTTGGATTTTGGTTGCCATACCTGACAAATAAATGTCAATATTTGACATCAATATGGCTTTGGTTTAAGATGCTGCCTCAACGTTGGATTTTGGTCACTTTCCAACACAACCTAAAACCAACCAAATATCAACGTCTAATGATGTTACAGCTTGATGTTGTATGGATGTTACCACTATGACGTCTATCAAACAACGAATTTTGGTTGCCAAACTTGATGAATAAATGTCAGTGTTTGACATCAATATGATGTTGGTTTAAGATGTTGGCTCAAGGTTGAATTTTGGTGACTCTGCAATACAACCTAAAATCAACCAAATATCAACGTCTAATGATGTTACAGCTTGAAGTGTGGACGTTAGCACTATGACGTCTATCATTTGTTGAATTTTGGTTGCCAAAACTGACAAATAAATGTCGGCAATTGACATCAATATGATGTTGGTTTAAGATGTTGGCTCGACAATGGGTTTTGATGACTTTCCAACGCAACTTAAAATCAACCAAATATCAACGATAATGATGTTACAGCTTGACGTTGTGTGGACGTTACAACTATAATGTCTATCAGACGTTGGATTTTGATTGCCAAACCTGACAAGTAAATGTCAGTATTTGAAATCAATATGATGTTGGTTTAAGATGTTGACTCGACATTGGATTTTGGTCACTTTCCAACACAACCATTCATTTGACGTTCATTGAATGGTAATTGGACATCATAATAGTTGTTCTTGGATGCTGGCTAGTCTTTGAGTTTTGGTCATCTGACATCATACCCTAATATTAACATCTTATGATGTTGTGTGCCTACTGGGTAGCTTAAGTAGGCATCTTAGGCTAATAAGGCAAGTCATTGGACAACAGTGGTTTGTTCTGTTGCCAATTGGTGGAAAAAAAATTGTAACACTTGAACTACCGAAGCTGTAATTTTGATTGTTTTTTTAATTTAATAACTTTGTTGAAATAAAACACACAAATATATATAATTCCATGACTTTTAATAAATATCTGTATATTTCTTTCTAACACTGTTATTTTATTAAAATTACAAAACACAAAAGAGTTTTGATTATTTCTAGCTGGAACTACTGTACCATAGCGGTCAAAATGAAGCATTTGTGTCTGCTACGTTTCCCTGTAAATTTAAATATGCATGTTTCTGTTGCCTAGCAACTTTCTGCTAACAAAAACATAACTTTACTTCAGAAATGTCTTTTAAAATAGCATATTCAGTGCTAAGAAAAAGCCTTCTCCCTGCTTGTGAAAGTGAAAATGAAAGTGAGTCGCAGACATTCACGGGTGGTCTAACGTAGCCTAACCATACATTTATAGGCTTTATTAAAAATATCATATTTTAAGTGTGATGATATTCAAAGCTTCATTTTAATTTCTCAATAGAAGCTTTGAATGAAATTATAATGTGAAAATATGACGTCTTTTATATGAGAAAAGTCATAATGACTATGATAATTTAAGTAGAAGAATTCTGGTAGTTTCAGTGTTAAGGGGGTTAATAATATTGATCTTCGTAGTTTTACATGTTTAAATTACATATATTTATTATTCTAGCCAAACTGAAAGAAATTAGACATTCTCCACAAGAAAAATAATTTTGTCTTCAACTGTATCTTTTGACTTTCTTTAACTATACATTTAAGATATTTTACCAGTGGCCAAGTTAAAATTGCGATCACTAGATTCATTTTCCAAGCATACAAAAACAATGAAGTAATTAAAGTCTTGTACTTTATAGCCAAAAATGTTCAAATAAATCCTGGGTAAAAGCTGTTCAAGTACATAAACTTTAACATAATCAAGAGTATCTGCATTTGAGTGCTACTAATATTCAATCTGAGGCGTCTAAGAAATGCAGAGCGCGTAATCCTGCTGCTTGGCGTTTGATGTGAGCCGATCAGATCGAGACAAAAGCACCACTCCATTCAAGTATCACAGCATTAAGGATTCAAGCATGAATAATGCCTGTATATGAGGTACACAAGAAGATGTGGAAAGGGAAAACACATTCGCTTCAATTATGCATGGCTGAAAGAGAGATTATAACACAGTGGAGACACATGAGAATCATTTTTGATCACTCTTGCTCACAGAGGTCAAAAGTGTGTTCGCTGATACAGAATGAACAAATTTGCATGGAAAAAAAAACAAGGACTTTTCCTCTGTAAAGGCCGAGGGTGATGGCGAAGCAAAGCCGAGTGCATACTTGACGCACATACAGAAGATGTGCATTAAAATGGGCTCTACATCACAATGTCAGCCAGGTTACTCTGATAGAGGCAAGCGTGAAGATGCAACCGCAGACAATCAGCATATTCATCATTCACACCAGACGACGACCGGAGATCAGTGTTTCATCCATAGATTGTAAAAGCAGAAGTAATACAAGAAGATCAAAAGATCAAACTTCAAAAAAAAAAAAAAAAAAAAACTTCTGTCGGCTTTCCCTTTATGATTTATTTTATTTCTCTCTGATCTCAGTCTTGTCTTGGAACAGCTCACTCTAGTTCAGCAGGGTTTTTTTGCATTGTTGTATGTTTTATTTGCTTTATTGATTAACACTATGTCCTAACTGCATGCGAAACAAAACTGCAACAATCCAAGTGATGCTCAAAATTTCTGCGACGCTGTAGCTGAACAACAGCATAAAGTATATTAACAATGATCACCTCATATGCTTGATATGTACTTTATTCAGTGTTCATTGCTAATAATGTGAGTTTCACATAACATTACATAACATTTATTGCCATACTGAAAGAAGAAGCAGATCTTACATCAGATCTTGAAAATAAAATAACTTGCAAACATATTTTGAAAATGAATGTTAGTGCATGTGACAAACCAGTAAACATCAGTTACTCAGCATGTCCTTTTAATATTGTTAAAGAGGTTTAATATGTATTAGTTAGATTATAAACCTTACGTTTTGAATGGATCTCTCTTTCTGTTTACTTGTCGTGTTGTGTCTGGTGTGGTGCTAGAATCTTGTTGCGTCACATGTAGTTTGGACACAGTGTAAGCATCTCAGTAATGGTTATAAATGCTTGGACTTTAGCACATGAAATGAAGGATAACCACAACAATTGGTGGCTTAAGTTTTTCTGTTTATGAGCTTCTTGTGATATGGTTGTTAGGGTGTTTAGATATGATTTCTTTTATTTGATAATTTGATAATTTTTATTTAAGGATGGCATGGTGGCTCACTGTCGCCTTACAACAAGAAGGTCACTGGTTCGAGTCCCGGCTGGGTCAGTTTGCATGTTCTTCCCGTGTAGGTGTGGGTTTCCCCCGGGTGCTGCGGCTTCCCCCACAGTCCAAAGACATGTGCTATAGGTGAATTGAATAATTTAAATTGGCCGTAGTGTATGAGTTTAAATGTCTGTATGGGTGTTTCCCAGTACTGGGTTGCGGCTGGAAGGGCATCCGCTGCATAAATGCCGGAATAGTTGGCAATTTATTCTGCTCTGGCTACCTCTGATAAATCAGAGACTCATCCGAAGGAAAATTGATGAATGTTTATATTTACATACAGTATAAGCATTTGTATAAGAGAAGTAACCAGTTCAGGGTGTTTCATTCATTCATTTATTCATTTTCTTTTAGCGGAGTGAACCACCAACTATTCCGGCATATGTTTTAAGCAGCATATGCCCTTCCAGTGCTGGAAGACACCCATTTACTCTAGCATTTACGCACACACTCAATTTTGACTATACCCAGTTTACCTATAGCGCATGTCCTTGGACTGTGAGGGAAACCTAGAGGAAACCCACGCAAACACGGGGAGAACATGCAAACTCCACACAGAAATGCCAACTGGCGCAGCCAGGACTCAAACTATTGACTTTCTTGCTGTGAGGTGACAGTTCTAACCACTGAGCCACTGTGCCGCTCTCTTTAATTGCATCAAATATAATCTATTATTTTTTGGACACTAGGGAACTCTTAATTAATGCTTGAAGTTTATTATGCTTATCTGACTTTTGTCATTTCAGTTTATTTCGGTATAAACTGATTCAATTACACTTTTTTGACCTTTGAAAAATATGTAAATAAATGATAAGCAGTGGAAGATACAATTATTAGCTGTCCTGTGAGTTTTTTTTATTCTTTTTCAAATATTTCACAAATGTTATTTAACATAGAAAATAACACATTTGTAAACATAACAGTTCCAAAAACTCTTTTCTTTTGTTTTTTGCCGTGATGACAGTATGTAATGTTTTAATGCCCAGCAGACACACAGCATCATAAGATGTTAATATTAGGTTAGATTTAGGTCACCAGCATCTAAGGACAATGTTATAACGACATCCTATAACGATGTGAAATGATGTTGATATTTTGTTGATTTAATATTATTTTGCAAGATACTGGTATTCTGCCTAAAGTGCAATTTATAGGCGTACGTGGGTTTCTTAGGTTAATTAGGCAAGTCATTAGACAACAGTGGTTTGTTCTGTAACACAGTGTTTCTCAACCACGTTTTTGGAGGACTACCAACACTGCATGTTTTGGATGTCTTCTTTGTCTGCCACACCCATTACAGGTCTTTTAGTCTCTGCTAATGAGCTGATCATCTGAATCAGGTGTGTTTGCTTAAGGAGGCACAGAAAATGTGCAGAGCTGGTGGTCCCCCAGGAACATGGTTGAGAAACAGTGCTGTAACTAATAAATCACATTCTTAATGGGGGCTAATAATATTGATTTTAGCAGTTGTTGTTGTTGTTGTTGCTGTTTGTACATTTTATACTCTTCCAGCCAAGCTAAAATAGATAACATTTACCCAGAAGACAAGTATAGTAAATATTGTGAAAAATTCCCTTCCTCCATTATACATTATTTGGGGAAAAAAAAATTTATTTAATGATTTTGTCTTCAACTATATATTAAATAACGTACTAAATAACCCCAGCATATTAAGCTTTTAAAGTTCTGCTAATAGATCACTGGTGGAACGGATCCTCACTTTCTTCTCAGACTTATATAAAATAAAAGTATTTTGTGTGCTCTTAAGGGCTTTCTCCCTGTCATTTGAACATAAAGGCTCAACACAGCTTTGCGAACACAGCCCCAGTCCAGCGCTATATACATTAAAAAGCCAGCCAACCATATCTATTTGACCTCACCCCTAAGCTAAGAACATACTAAAAGGAGCAAAGCAAGAAAAACACGAGCTGTCCCCTTTTCTTTTATTTAGCGCTGAGAGGAGAAATATGACTCTATAAAAGCAGAAGGATCCGCAGAGCTGAGCGCTGCCGTGATGGGGTGATGCATTGGGCTCGTCCACCCAGCGACAGTGACATATTGTGTGGCTCTCTGAGACTCAGGCCAGGCAGGTGTATGACAAATTGCACAGCCAATCAGGGAACATCGGTTATTCATCATGCCTCCACACCCCTGGCACTGCCCGCGAGCTCCACCTGCAGTAAGGCACCCGGCGGCACCAGTCAGGCCTGAAGACAATGACGGTTAAACCTGAGTAATGGGCCAAAAAGAGACAACGGGACATCAGTGCTTGCAGATGACCCTCTTAGTTTACCATGTTTAAAGTCTGAATGAATCAGAAGCTGCGACCATTTATTTATAAATTTTTTTCATATTATGATGCAGTTCCTAGAGAAATTCACGTCTACTGTTCTCGCGTAAATCCACCAGAGGCCGCTGTCAACTGACTGAATGACTGACTGATTGACGACCCACCCTCCTCCTTCCCTAAACCCAACCAATAGTGTTTTCAAAAGCACAGATTGACCCATACACCCACTTCCCTAAACCCAACCGACAGTGTTTTTAAAAGCAATCCAGAAAAAGAAAACCCCTCTTCTGATTTTTACCACGTTTTCAGATTTGACCACATTCTCACATTGTTATTTACTTAATAAGTAAATAAGTGTAATAAGTGTATTACATAATAAGTGTAATTCCTGCACACCACAGTAGTTGCTTTAGGACAAAGTGCGTGAGAGAGTGAGGCCAGCAATCTTTGCATGCATGAAATATTGCACATTAGGACAAGTTTTGCTTGCTACACTACTGAAAACATGCTAGATATAATGCAGTTTTACGTCTTTTTTTGATAGTCTACAAAACAAACCATCATTATACAATAACTTGCCTAATTACCCTTACCTGCCTAGTTAATTTAATTATCCTAGTTAAGCCTTTAAATGTCACTTTAAGCTGTATAGAAGTGTCTTGAAAAATATCTTGTCAAATGTTATTTACTGTCATCATGGCAAAGATAAAATAAACCAGTTATTAGAAATGAGTTATTAAAACTATTATGTTTAGAAATGTGTTGAAAAAACTGAAATTGGGGAAAAATAAACTGGGGCTAATAATTCAGGGGTGCTAATAATTCTGACTTCAACTGTATATCTGCTTACAGTTTTTGTTTTTGCAAATCCATCAGAGGCTGCTGTGTACGTTTTTTGATGATCACAAAAAATATTCTCACGGATCCTTTTCTAGTTTAAATCCACCAGAGGGCGCAATATACACTTCAGCCGACCAGGCCAGCTTGCTGTCTGACCGACCAACCCACTTTCCTAAAACGTAGCATTTGTTTTAAAGAGGAAATGCAACCAGACGTACCTCTGGCTACATTATTCACGCTTTCCAGAAATGTAGACAGGGGTATGTATACACAATGAGCCTGTGTTAACTTTTTTTTTAAGTATCCCTGACTGACAACAATGATTGACTGTAAAATTTTAAAGACTGTAAAAACACAAATTGAAATAACTGACAACAGTGCTTGACTGTTCTTTCTGTAACGGTTTAATTCAAATTGCATACAAACACTGTTATGGGGAATTAAAACATGACTTGTTGGGTATTGAACTGAGGAACGGTTGCCAGTGTGCTGAATTTTTTTGTATGCTGTGGTCTTTTCTATCAACGCATCTTTATGGATTCATTCCGTCTTTGGCTTCCTTTCAACCAAATTCAATTGACTTCAGTTGACACCTCATGGCTGCACATTTCCAATCCCCCTGGGGAAGCTGAACCCATTTGTTTCACATTTGGTGTCAAGGCAAAAAAATGTAGCTCTGTAATATTTCATAATGGGGGGAAAAAAAAGAAGAGCCTTGGTTTATTCAGCGGGATTTTATTTGAATCTGTGTGGATTCTTAGAAGATCCTTTGATCCTCTTAGATTCCTTTAGAATTGCTTCCAAAATTCATATAGGAATTCCACTGGGAATTCTGTTCAGGTCCTTGAGGATTTTTAGACCAGTATATAGCACATTTTATCTGGATCAGAAAATGCTTAATAACTGCATCATGCAGGAGTCGTAAATAATTAATTTAAATAACTTTATGGCTCAGTAGTTAGCACTGTAGCCTCACAGCAAGAAGGTTGCTGGTTTGAGTCCAGGCTGGGTCTAGTTGGTGTTTCTGTTTAGAGTTTGCATGTTCTCCCCATGTTCACGTGGGTTTCTTCTGGGTGCGCTGGTTTCCAAAGACATGCAGTATAGGTGAATTGAATAAACTACATTGGCTGTAGTGTGTGAATGTGAGTGTATGGGTGTTTCCCAGTACTGGGTTGTGGCTGGAAGGGCATCCACTGCGTAAAACATATGCTGTATAAGTTGGCGGTTCAATCCACTGTGGCAACCCCTGATAAATAAGCCGAAAGAAAGTGAATGAATAAATGAATGAACTTTAGGTACAATACAGCGACACCAGTGGTCATTAGGGGAACTGCAGCCAATATAGTAAAAAATGTCATTCAAATTGTCAAATTCAATTGTGGTTTATTATTGTTACACTTAAGATCATTTGATTACAATGTGTATTTGACATTATAGACTATATAGCTCTAGGGCTGCAACAACGAATCAATTAAATCGTTGAAAATCGATTACTAAAAGCTTTGACAACGAATTTTATAATCGATTCGTTGTGTCGCGCGACACAGGGAAGTTTGATTATTAAAATAACACTTTAGTTGAGCGAGGAGAGGAGTGAACACGGTCTCTCTCGTGCACTGATACAGAGTTCATCGCCTCATAGACAAGGATGAGGAGGATGGGAGTTCAACAGCAACGTAAATCACTACAGAATCCTACTCTTGTTCCGTTTTGAACTAAGGAACGTAAAGTCCCTGGTGCTGGTGTTTTTACTTGTTATCCAGCTTGACAAGCATGACAAGTTCGCGTTAGCATTTACCTTAAGAGCGGAAACTGAAAAATTCAAACTGAGCTGATGCGTTGGCTGCCGCTGAGCCAGAGATAGACTTGTCATATTACCACAATTATGCAGCGTTTTTACCGCCTAATGCTCATTTTATGTTTTAGACATGTAAATACACACACGTACTAGTAAAACAATACATTTAGAGTTTGTAAAACACACAAGCAAGTCTGACAATCCATTCAAATATAATTTGCTGATGTGTTTTATTCATATCAGATACACATACAGTAGTAAAAAGTAGCTATAAAGATGAATCTATTCTTCTCTAAGTTCACCAGCCACTTACTTGCATGTATGTTGGGAGTAAATCGTGAATTTATATGCTGAATTATGCGTGTTTTACTTTTATGAATGATTCAATGCGCGATCGTGAGTAAACATGGGGATGCCCATCTCATGTTATAGATCACGATCACTTACACGTTATTGTGAATTGGAATATCAGGTAGTTGATGACATGATGAGCAAGCGCGTGAATATGTTGAATTAAAACAGAAAAAACATAATAAAAGGGATACATCTGTCATACATCGCTATTGTGGCTGCGGTGTGTCATGTGACAAACATGACGTGTCACCACGAAAACATTAAGGGTGAATGTTCTAAAATAATGGACACCTAAAAAACTGACTCCTAATTACAGAATATTTAAACCCACCAGCAAAAGAGTTAACAACAGTAGTAAAGTAGTGGTGGTAGAGTTACTTTGCAAGACTAAAGATGTTTTTATCCGCCTTTTTTGGATCATTCATTTAAGCATCTGTAGCCATGTATAGCTACACTGCAAAAAAAGCTTTTCTTTTTTAGTCATTTTGTCTCGATTCCAGTCCAAATATCTAAAAAATCTTAAATTAAGACTAGACAAGAAAAATGGCATGAGAAACTTAAGTGATGCTTAACTTCTGTTTGATATTATATTTTATTACGATTTTTTTTCATACCCCATTGGCAAATAATTTAGCTTGTTTTAAGCAAATAATCACTTATTTTGAGGTGTTTTTTTTTCTTCAGACATAATCAAGACATAATTACTTATGCTACTTCATGTGTCTACAATCTCAGAAATAAAGGTACAGGAGCTGTCACTGGGGCAGTAACTTTCTAAAAGATACATATTTGTACCCAAAGAATCCACATTGGTAACTCAAAGGGACATATTAGTACCCAAATGTACCTAATAAGTACCTTTGAGGTACCATTATAGACCCTTCAGGTACAAATTTGTACCTTTTGAAAAGGTACTGCCCCAGTGACAGCTGCTGTACCTTTATTTCTGAGATTGTAGTATGTATCTTGATTTGCAACTTTATTAGATATTTGGATTGAAAACAGGACAAAACTTAGTTTTTATTATTATTATTATTATTATTATTATTATTATTATTATTAATAATAATAAAGGGTTGGAAATGAATGCTTTTCTATTTTTTTTATCCACTTAATTTATCAAAGAAATAATCTACAGAATAATTGATTATTAAAATAATCGTTAATTGCAGCCTTATATAGATCTGCATTGTAAAAAATATATCTGTTAATTAACCGTTTCCATATTTTGTGATTGACGTGTTTTCTGTTTATTTACGGTTGTGAATTGCATTATGGGATGTTGATCTCTGCTCTGTCAACTTTTGAGATTGAAAAGTCAACTCTACAGTTTAACAACGTGACTTTTATTGACATTTAATAGTTTGAAATATTATAATGTAATAGAAATTATATATAGAGAGATAAGTAGCACGAAATCATGTTTCATATCATTCGATATCGATAATTTGAATATTTTTTAACCATTTATTAAGGTATATTAAGATTTTTTTTAAATTAACCACTATATGAACTTACCAACATTACTAAAGCAAATAGTTTAGCGGATGAAAGTGGAGGGATGGAGGGGTTTGCTGGGGTGTGGCGGTGTCGTGGACGAAAATGATTAGCAGTCGGGGGGTGGTGGTGGGGTGTGACAGAGCAGGGGGTGGGAGGTGAATGGGGGTCTCCATGACACACCTATCAACATGCCATCCTGGGCACTCGCCCATATTGCCCATGCCTAAATCCGCCACTGTCACTATGCTAAAAACTCTTTCAGATGGTGTGCTAGTGGCTGTGATGCACAAGAAAAGAAACCAAAAAGCCACTCTGATGACATCCTTACATTCATTTTTATTTACTATCTTCTCACTGCTGCTATACGGCACTTATTTTCGCATGTGTTGTTATTCTGAAGTGACAAGCATGAGCGTGTGGTTTCCTTCACTATTTTCAATGCGCTTTGTGCTCATGCTCCCCTGGGGTCTCTCGTAACGCGACCATCATCCATTTTCTCATAGAATGACAAATGGACAAACCATTGCTGCAGCTCTGATACAAGTTTATGGAGAAAATTAAAAAGCACTGCAGTGTTTGGGTGCACTGTGTTTGTCTGAGGTAATTAGTTTGCCGTTATTACTGAAATGTGTATATTCCATACAAAGTGTGAAGCAGATTGGTTAGTTCTACTTACATGAATTGCGGTGCGCTCGCAGCATTCTGAAAAGTTCAGATGTTTTTCAACTCAGTGTACCTGGATAATGCACACGCATAACATGTACGCCGCTTCCACAACATGTGTGCATCGTGCAAGTTGCGCGCCTCCATTGGAAATGACAAACACCCTAAGATTGTTGCCATTGCTTTTAAGGCTCGTGCTCAGCAGCCACATTTTAATAAAGCTATAGCCTTCATACTAAATCTTCATACCGAATTTTTTTTTTATCGATATTGACAATGGTGTTCGGTCAATAAATACTAATACTGATTTTATCGCCCAGCCCTAGAGATGAGTCTCTAAAACAGGGGTCTCAAACTCAAATTGGCGGTGCACCATTTCAGTGACTGACAATTGATAAGAGGGCCATTTTAATATTTAAACACATGAAAAAAAGTGGAAACCTGATGTAACTGATGCATCTTAGGACAACAGACATGATGTTTATATTACAACCATTACTTGTCACCAGTGATAATGCAAATCGGCACGTTTTATTGCTTTAAACAGCTGCTTAAATATAATTGTGGCTGTTGTGTGTGTGGCCGAGCAATAGACACACACTCAGTCATTCTTCCAAAGAATATGCAGTCAAAACTCCAGCTTTTTGTTTCTTGTTGTACATATTGAAGGAGTAGTTTAAATGCTACGAAAATACTACAAATAATAAGCATAATAATAACAATTATTATTATTCTGTCCAAGCTAATTATTGCTTAACTAAAAATTTGATAGATCGTGTAAGAACAGCAGATAGCAGTTTAAGTGACTTTGACAATTGTTCTTTCTTAATATTTTCTTTTTTTTAACTACAACAAAGAGGGGGAACGTATGTAAAAATTCACATTAACTTTAACATGTTCAATTCAACCAGCAGGTGACATTTTTATACAATCTTAGCATATAAGGAAAATCTATTAAATGAGACAATTTGAAACGAATATTAACAATATTATCAAGCCATAAAGAAGTGTTTGTACAACAAAATATAGGAGTATAAAACTGATAAACTGAATGAAATGACCCTTAAATATTTACAAAAATAGAGCACTTACGGACATACATTTTAACGTTTAAATCAGCCACAGAAATAATCTGCATGTGCTTTACTCTCGACCACACACTGAAACAAACTGAAAGTAAAACTCAACCGAATATATAGTGCTGTACTTTAAATGTCCAGTAGGTGGCGGGTCAAAACCACAAGTGGCTATATGTGACTGCACAGCAATGATAGTAATTTAAAAACATATGTTTTGGAGGGCCGAATATTTTTGACATCAATTGCGGGCCAGAGAGAGGAGGCGGGGAGGTCGTAAATGGTTCGCGAGCCAGCAGTTTGAGACCCCTGCTCTAAAATAACAGAACATGTACTGGCAGTTTACTATAAGGTTTTTATACTGTAATATACAACACCAACCCAGACAATATATCACTATATACTATAAATATGTAACTTGTCAAGGGTAAAAGTTGTTGGAAGAAAGATTTAGGTCCCATAATGCAATTATAAAGCACAAAGTACGAGAGCTGCATTTTTATTTTTTTTTCAACGGTGTGGATATAAAGATGCATCGACAAACCAGTAAAAAGAATAGCTCTTCTGGCATTTAGTAAAACTCAGTAAAATTTTATTTTTGTATTTAGCAATAATTTTAGCTTTTATATTATAGAAGAGAGGCTTGCTAGCTTTTATTTTCTGGCCAAAACTTTTCACATAAAAATCTGTTGCAGGCTTTTATAGACAAATGATGAAGCCTGGAACGGTCTTGTATTTTAAATGTTGTTACAAGCTGTTCACACTTAGAAAAGGCAGTTAAGAAGTGATTAATACATGAAAACTATTACAAATTACTCCCTATTTATACAGTAGTCTATATGCATGCTGTTTCAGTGAGAGATGTGCTTTTGCATTGTGTAGCCTAATGTAATGTAAGCAACAGCTATGTGAAATTAAAGGGATAGTTCACCCAAAAATATGTTTTACTTAACATTTACTTTCCTTCACTAGATTAACGCCACAGCCTACCTGAGTATTGTTGCTGACTATGTCCATCCTTTCATGGCCACAGTGTACCCATCTTCTGATGGCTACTTCCAGCAGGATAACGCACCATGTCATAAAGCGTGAATCATCTCAGACTGGTGTCTTGATCATGACAATGAGTTCACTGTACTCAAATGGCCTCCACAGTCACCATATCATAATCCAATCACATCATAGATGTGCAGCTGACAAATCTACAGTAACTGTGTGATGCTATCATGTCAATATGGACCAAAATCTCTGAGGAATATTACCAGTACCTTGTTGAAGCTATGCCACGAAGATTTAAGGCAGTTCTGAAGGCAAAAGGGGGTCCAACCTGGTACTTGTACGGTGTACCTAATAAAGTGGCCGCTCAGTGTATTGGCACATTGATATGGCATATGAAAAGTGTATAAACGCCAGGCAGAAATTATGCAGCTCAAAGTCTTTTATATGTTGTCCTGTTTAAATTAAATCACAGTTTAGAATACTACTTCATACAGTAACTGGTACCGACAGTTTTTGAGCACATGCAGAAAGAGGCAAACGGGTTCATGCACAGTGGAGGCGGTTACATGAGCTCACCTCATCACAGATTCACTTTAATGAGTAACTGAACCAAAATCAGTGAGCATGTGACTCATTTTGTGTGAGGTTGTGCTGGTTCATCGACTCTTTCCCACTTCTGTTTACCCCGTCATCCGCCTGCGTGCCTCCAGCGCTCCACACCAGCCACCAGTCTCAATACTTGAAGTCAGTTTAGTTTGAGTTCAACCACCATCGGAAATCAGGCAAGATTTTAGCAGCAATACAATCACATTGATGCGTAAACACAGGAAACTCTGTTCTGAGCTGAACTCGATCACAATATCCAATTCTGTCTCTTATTCTGCTGTAAAGGCATAAATATTTTACTCTTAACTGCCACATTGTTCAATTATTCAGTATGATGCATGCGGTACTCCTGGAGCTTCAAGAGATGTTTTTGACATTCCTTATTTTATAATGAGACATGTCATCTATTGAAATAAAAAACAGACTTTGGTTTATATGGCTTAAAAGAGGCTATATGTAAGAATTTGCATAAATGAATCGCTTTTTATTGCGATTGTGTGAACAGCTTGTAAAGAACTATACTTTTGCAGAGGTCAAAGGTTACTTATAAAAACCTGTGGACTAGTTTTAATTCGAATGGCAGTGAAATCAGAAACATTACATTTTTGCTTATGCAGTTTATTTAAAAAGTCTGTGATTATGACTATCTGAGACACACGGGCACACACGGGCACACTTCGTATTTAAACAAATGTTCATGCTGGATTACGAAAGTCTTTCCTTAATGTTTGAAACCGCTTAGTAATTGTTTATAAAGTTTAAAACAAGATATTAATCACAACATTGTTTTAACATTGTTTATTTAACTTGTTACCAGACATTGTCAATATATATATATAT
>CAIGQZ010032222.1:830170-840201 GCA_903798205.1 Danio tinwini
GAGAGACAATATGAAGCTTTACTAATAAAACATCAAAGGTCAGTGACAGATCTAAAATGATACATTTAAAGGGGCCACAAAATGTATTCTGCTCCTCACGCAGTTCAGCACAATGAAATACGAATACAATTTCCATTTCATTATAGCCTAGTGTGTGTTTAAGGCTCTCATGTCTTTTAAACTGTATTTAGAAGTGTGTTTTGCCAAACTAGAATAGATTAGCATATAAAAACATTAAGATAGACAGTGATTGGTTGGCTGTGAATGGTTATCTGATAGCTATTATTCAGCAGCGGGGCTTTTTATTCATTTAAATAGTTTCTTTAATGTCAAATGCTGTCCAAATGGCTCATTAGTAACATCACGTATCATTTTCAACATTGTAAACTTAGAAGCAAACACTTTGTAATTGGGAGCTTTAGGTCAAAGTTTGGGTCAAAATGTCTGAATCCTCATTAAGTAAAAAGTGCTCTTGTTATGTCTACAGAAATATGGTGGCGTGATTCAAATGCATATCAAACCTGAATGCTTTTAGTGATTTAAATCTTGACCTTTTCAAGTTGTATCAGATTATAAACAATATGTCAATCATATTGATCAGTTCAATTTCAGATTACTAATCAAATTCATTTTGAATAAATGTTAGAGTATCATGTATTGAAATTGTGTTATGCTTTTTACACTTTCAGCTTATTAGTTTTATTTTGGGAGCATACACATTACAATTGACATATTTAAAAATTCGTCCCAAAGGTTGTTAGATCTGTGATATTCAATTCAATTTAATTCAATTCACCTTTATTTCTATAGCGCTTTTACAATGTAGATTGTGTCAAAGCAGCTTAACATAGAAGTTCTAGTAAATTGAAACTGTCAGTCCAGTTTTCAGAGTTGAAGTTTAGTTTAGCTCAGTTCAGTGTGGTTTATTTTTCACTGCTGAAAGTCCAGTCAATGAAGAGCAAATCTATTGATGTGCAGTCTTAAACCAAGCAAGCCAGTGGCGAGGAGCAAACTTCACCAAGTGATGAAAGTGAAGGAAAAAACCTTGAGAGAAACCAAGCACACTGGTTAGTATTAGTGTGATGTATTCATGCATAGATGCTGTTTTCATGGATATTAATCTCATTTCCATCTGTTTACATTCACAGAAACAATTAACACTGCAAACTACTGCAAAACACTGATACAAAAACTGGTTTAAATCTCACACAATGTGTCAGTGAGAGAAAGCCTTATATTACAGGAGTTTAAGATTTTTTAAAGAGTAACTGAGGCAGATGTTGTAAAGGCTCCACCTCTTTTTGGAAAGGGGCGGGAAGCAGTAACTAATTTGCATTTAAAGAGAGTTTTATTTTTTACTTCTTTTACAACATGTTTTTGGATAAAAATTATACAGAAATGAAATACAAGAGATGATTTTTTATTGCTGCACAGAAAGTAAAAATAAACTCCTTTGTAATGTTCTGTATAACACACCTGTAGTAAAGGTGCATTGCAGTGTGTTGCAACAAGAGTTATTGAGAAAATTTCTATGCAAATAATCCATGTCCACACTAATACATTGTTGTCTAAAAACACCTATTTTTTCTCAGTTTCAGCCTTCTGTCAACACTGAGATGGTGTTTTTAGGAAACAAAAACATATCTTTTTGGAAAAACTGTTCAAAATGGATACATTTGAAAATGGAGACTTTCAAAAGCAATAATGCATTTAACAAAGTCCCTTTAAAGAGCCATGAACAACCCCCATCCCCCACCCTCCCATTCAGTTCAAATCTACCTCAGAATTTTTTCATAAAATGCTCCGAGATGGATGTGGAGCTCTGCAAGCAGAGGGAGGAGTGGGCGTGGCCAGCAGAGCAGGGGGATAAAACAGGGCTTTTTGTCAGTTGCCTCATCAGCTCAAGAAAAAAAAATCCAATACAAAATGTGAGGAGACGCATGATTTTATAGTTTACAAAGTTTAAATGCAAAGAAATAAACAGTAAGTAATTTATTGCTGTGACATCTTCGATAGGCTATTTATAATTTCATATAATATATAACCACATGTTGTTATATCAGTATAAAGATAATCATTCATGTTTATAGAAATGCTAAATGAGGACTTCTCTTGAATCGCAGGGCCTGAATGCAGACACAGTGGATAGCAGTGCGACAGGTTTCTTTCCCTATTTATTCCAACCATTAGTCCTGCCGGTAATCCAGAGGAATTTAAACATAGGCGAACAGCAGCACGGATATGGGTGATGTGTCTGAATGGTAACAAACTCAACTGATAAAAAGACAAAGTTCGCAATTCTCCAATTTTCGTAGAGCTCTCCCAACAAAAATGCTTGCTGCACACAAACAGGTTGGCTCTATCTGTGGCCCTGACAGCATTGTGGAGAAAGCAATGCAACAAACTCCATGGATTATGGAAATAAACACATACAAGCCTTCATGAATGGCTAAATACTGCATGTTGTGCACAACCGCACAATCTTACAGCTTGGCTAGTCTGTGGTCTGTCATCAGAATGCACCATAGATGGAAAGCACGTGCTCTCATGAATAATTAAGAAGCAGGGTCTTCTCATAGGATAAGAAAACTCTGCTAGGAATAATAATGAGAAACCGACCCGTCATCACTCCACTAGCAGTTGCGCGCTACATCACCAATTTTGATCCTGCTCCAAAAATTATTTTAAACTCGGAAGATGAAATTAGCTGACAAAAGCTCAAAATGATCCAGTTTTCTCCACAATAAAGCTAACAGGTGCTAACGTTGTCTTAACTGATGCTCAACACACACAAATCTGTTAAAATCTTTTAAAAAAGTACTCCAGGGTGTCTTGAACCTTTAAGGGAAGTCATTTCACTCAGCGGCCATCTTTAAAAAGCTTCTCGGGCTGTGTCCTCAGGCATTGTTTGAATGGGGAAACATCCAATTCTCCAAAATTGCATGCAGAGTTTATGATTAAATTTCATATTAGGAGTCACCTATAACAATAAACAACTGTCTCTTTTAGGCTTCATTCGTCATATTGGCCGTTAAACTTTTCCCTATTCAAAACTATGCAAGTGACACGTCTTGTGTATTTTTTAGTCTTTGCATTTAGTCATGTGATGCAGTCATGTGACTAATTTAGCTAACATTGTGTAAGACATTGTAAAGCAGAAGTTTTGGATGCTGTCCGTTTTGACGGCTTTATTAAAAAAAATTATGTCAGTTTGTACATTTTACATATTGCCTCTTTTTTTTGTGACTATTCAAAGAGACGGAAAGTAAATAAACGCCAGGCAGATATGACACAGGTAGAAGCATCTTACTTCTCTAAGTACATGAATGAAAGCATTTTCACTCATTCTAGTGTGAATAACCAAATTTTTTTTAGGAATTGAAAACGACAGTGTGGACATGGATCGTTTTTAGAGGAAAACACCATTTTTTTATTTATCCAGATTAGTGTAGTGGTAGCCTTATCTTTTTTCTTATAATTTTTGCATCTTTGGAGAACCAGAAATTGTTTTTCTTTTCTGTGATTTTTCAAGATTTAGGTGACTTCTTCACTCCGAAAGAGACTACAGAAGCAAAATGAAAAGTGGAAGCTTTCGAAAACGATGACGCATTGTAGTTATATGATCAATTCAGCTAACATGGTGGACCACATTGTAAAGCAGATGTTTTGGATGCTGTCCATTTTGACAGCTTTATTAAAGATTAATGCCAGTTTATACATGCTCCATATTGCCTCTCTTCAAAGGACGTGAATGCTGCAACGTTTTAAAGAGATGGAAAGTAAATAAACGCCAGTCAGATATGAAGCAGGTAAAAGTGTCTTACGTCTGTAAGTACGTAAATGTAAGTGTTTTCACTCGTTTTAGTGTGAATAACCATTTTTTCATAAGCAATTGAAAACAACAATTTGGTTATGGATCATTTTTAGACAAAACAGAAGCATATAGAGGATCAACCCACTACAGACACATCTCCGCCCCATCCCCGTCTCTCCTGGCACCATGTTCCAGGGCCAGCGCATTCAGAGAGTTTCATCAGACGGGGCCTGAAATGCTTTGGCACCGAACAAGAGACCAAGAACAAGTTGAGCGTCGCATCGCTGCCTGGCTTGTGTCAGAAAGCATGCTGCTCCGCAGCTCCACTGAGTGCTGCATAAAACACCTGCCAACAATGACAAATCACCCATAATACCATCATGCCATGCGTTTTCCAGGGGAAGCACAGACAGAACATTACCTTCATTTCTAGATGTCAAAAGAGGTGCGGGCGCTTTATTTTGATGGATCTTGCCAAAAAGGTGACAGACTGTGAAGCATGAAGTCATCCAGATGAGTAGCTGACAATACAAACACATTTATTGCATGTTTTGCCCATTTCTTGTCTCCAAACGAGCAGAAGTACATGACAGTTGGACATTGACGTTGTGTATATTAAATAATGAATATCATATTTCCTAAGAAAACAGCAGCACATTGTCTTGTTAGTGTTTATCATGAATGAATGGTTCATGAAGTCGCATTAAATTATGAAGTGCTGTGAGGGGAATGTGTTGTGTAACAGTTACACTGTAAAAAATGCAGGCTTCCATACAATTTATTTATATTTTATAAATACAAATTAAGTTAACTTCAATTTAAATAGATTGAACATAACATAACTGCGTTGTCCCCCAAAAAGTTGAAAAAAAAATGTTCAAATCATTTTAAATAAGTAGTTTGAACAATCAGCAAAATTTAGCTTTTTGAGTTTTGATTGTACACACAATTCATTCAGGTTGTCCAAACACAATTAAATTTTTATACCCCTACCCCTTCCCCTTGGCCCTTAAAAATGAGTGTGAAGGGGAAGGGCTTCAAAATTGTGTCATCAAGTGACAGAATGTTGTGGGACTGCTGTACAGAAGTTAATATTAGGAATTATAGACAGCGAAATTTAGCATGATGCATGACGTTAAAACCCAAACGCGGTTATGAATAAATTAAAACATGTGTTTGTTTGTTGTAAAAATTACAAAAAATACTAGTTTGTGGCTCTCATACTTCCGGGTGCAGCAAAACTGCCATTGTAGCTGGTGTATTCTGGGAAATTTTCTTACCCCTTGGTTTCGATTGTGGTCCTGAAAAATCTCGTCGAAGGGGTGTATACAGTAGCCCTACGCCTTTAAGCTAAAGTGAATTGGGACACCCCTACCCCTTCGCAGGAACGCGCAAAACGAGGGGAAGGGCTAAGGGGTAGAATTGGGATTGGGTCTAAGTTAACTTAACAGATTTAACATAAAACACATAAAACAAGCATGTTTTTGTCCCAAAAAACTCAAGAATTGTGTTGTTTCAAATTATTTTAGATTACTAGAATAAACAAGCAGCAAAATATTTTTTTTGTGTAAAACAACACTACTTACTTACAAAACAAATAAATAAATGACAGATCGTTATAATATAGGACATTATCATAACAGTGTGGACAGTGTTGGGGGTAATACGTTATAAGTAACGCACGTTACCTAATAATATTACTTTTCCAAAGTAACGAGTAAAGTAACAAATCAGTAATATTATTTCAGTTACTTTAAAAAAATGTAACGCAAGTTACTTTTTACATTGCTTAATTGGCTTTAAAAAACATATTGCGGAATAAAAATTACCTTAGTCTGGCTAAATCACACTCTCAATATGAAAGTGTGCTGCGAGAGAACAGACAGTCGACTCGCACTCATCATCATCATCATCAGGTCTCTTTATTCACAGCAGATGAGTCAGTGTACTGTTCTACTAACTGAATAACTCAGGATATTGGTTTATTTTATTGGTTATTTTGTAAATACTTACTGAAGACACAAACCATTTCACAACAACTCCGTTCAATTTAATGAACTGGTTTGACCGATTCACTTAGAAGATACGATTAAAACAAACGATTCATTGGCGAATCGCCCGTCATCACTACAGACAGAAACAGAAACAATGGCAAGCCGCAGACTTACATTTTTGCAGTGGATTCTTGTTATTTTGAACTTATCGAAGAGAATTTGATTGTTGTTAAGTGTAGATTATGTGTAAGTAAAACTCTCAACAACTGCAAGAAATACGACATCGAAAATAAAATAAACTGGATGCGAAGCACTACACCCGCACCCCTCCCCCATCTAAATAACAAATGATTGACATCAGGTCACGTTCTGCAGGTAAAACAATTGATTTGACTAAACTAATAATATGGTTTTTGCTTTTGTTGTTAAGGAGACGCAGCCACTGTACTGCAGAAGCAACTGCATTATGAAATATAGTATGATTTTTCTCTTTTGGGAAATGGTTTACACATTTGTTAAGGCCACGTGAAGCAATTTATTCAATGTATAAAGCTCAAAGATTTATTTTGACTTGGGGATGTTTTTATCGTCTTACTGTTCATTTTGTTGTTAAACATCTTAAAGGTTTAAAATCTGTTTTTGCCTTAATAAATTATTTTTTGTTAGTACTCTTAGGCTTTATTTCAGTCTTTATCTTAATGGACAGTGAATTTACATAACTAATAACTAGGCCCACACAGAATCCACAGATTTTCCGCAGAATTCTGCAGATTTCCGCAGATTTTTAGCCCATCATTAATTCTGTTTATTTACTTGAGTAAATGTGTGTGAATCTGAATTTATTAAGTTTTTTAATTACACATACTTCACATATTAAGGTTTTAGTTATGAGACTCCCAAAATAATTCCGCAGAAATCTGCAGATTTTTACAAAAATTCTCAGCAGAAATTGCAAAAAACGTCCGCAGATTCCGTCTGGCCCTACTAATAACACAAAACATTCAAAAGTAGCAAACACATTACTTTCATCAATCTGTATATACAAAATGTATTAAAATGAAAGTTCAAAAATCCAAATGGTTCTTACATCCTGTATCCTTATTTACCCTTTAAGTGTGTGTCCTACAGCGTTTAGACACACAAAAAAGGTTTCCTTTAACTGAAACAGACTGTAAGAAAACTGTTTCTTCAATACCTGCGTTAACACTTCACTGCCATTCTCGTGAGAAACAACGCGAGCATTAAAGACACATCACACATATTATACATAATAAAGCATCAGACATAATTTTGCCATACATGAATATGAAACATAAATTTAGCAGGAATTATATTTAATTATCACTTACATAACGTAAAATTTCAACAACAAAATTTTATACAATTATTGATATTGAACTGGCTCTTACAATAAGGTTTTGATGGTTTACATTAAATAATTAAACTATGAATGAATGATGAGCTATATTCTTCTATCCCATTTGTTTTCAACATTTACTAATATATTTTTAGATCAAAAATTTTTTATCTGTGAACATTAATACACTGTAAACTAAATGAAGAGGCTTTGAACTCCCCCATTTTTTTATTGAAATGGCATCACACTTTTTTTTACGCTTTAGCTTAAGGTATATTTAGGCAATGAAATAAAATGTTTATTTTATAATACTTATAATATCGCCAATTTGTTTACGGATTTGTCTGAAGTTGTGACGAGTAAAAGTCAACATACCTGCGAAGCAAAGAAAGACATAGTTTCAGCTATACTTATTGTCCAATGTTACTGCACTACACAAATAAACTGGATTGACTGTTTGAAAACACACACACACACTATGGCGCAGTCTGACAGCAATCAGAAGCAGCATGACATCCGATAATATTTGAGTAAACAAGTCACTGAACGCAATTTCCCCTCTTCAATGTCATGCCACTTTTCTTAGCCATTTATTTTCAAGTCAACTTGACCTTTGCAACCCATTTAACTTCAATGCTGTGACATGTTTCCATGCTGAAATGGAAGAATCAGTGAGAAATGAATGGCTTTTCATCCACTGGGAGCTGATTAGATTGTAATAATTTGTTTCACACCAGAATACGGCCGGATATGAATGTATGCAGTCTGTCCTGAAACACCGCCAGCACTTCTGTAGAGGCTTTTATGTTTTGACAGAAATGCGTTCAAATTTTTCCAATTATTGAATAAAGTTCAAATTATTATTAGGCTGCATGTTATTGCGATAATGTTTGAATTTTAAAATGACTGTTTACTTACAGCAGGGAAGATATGTATTGAACATGTCATGTTTTTTCTGGGAATAATATTTTTAAAGGAGCTGTTGACATGGAATTGAACCCGATTTTGGAAAAACTCAAACAATGCAAACAAAAAAATGAAAGGAAAAAAAACATCTGAAATATGAGTTATGTGTAATAATAATCAAACGACACAAGGAGAAAGTGCTGAACTACTGGAATGTGTTTAATACTTTATATAAAAGGCTTTTTTTTGATGATGGCAGCTTAAAGATGCCTCTCATGTGGAGAATGAAGTCACGTGAATTGCTCAGTTGTGAGTTGTTTTCTTCAACAGTGTAAAAATCTTGATTATTCTGTGGGCCTTGTATATCAAATCTTTAATTTGTATTTTATATTGGATTCAAGTCAGGTGATTGGCTGGGCCTTTCTACAGCTTGATTTTCTTTCTCTGAAAGCATTTGAGAGTTTCCTCTGCTGTGTTTTGGATCATTATCTTCCTGAAATATCCACCCTGGTTTCATCTTCATCATCCTGCCAATGTAGATGAACCTGATGAAGCAACGGATATTCATTTACAATGATGAAGGGTAGAGGGTTGCTGAAGAACTACTGAGAGATTTCAGCTGCTGTCTGGGCTTTCACTGCCTTTCTACACCTCCCTTTCTTCATGCTTTCAATACGTTTTTCCTGCGTAATTTCATTTTATTACACACAACTTTATTTGTAAACTAATTTAATCTGTTTTCTTTGCATATATGTATTTCTTTTGCTGTTACCAACATCCAGTGAAAATTTCAAGTCAATGGCACCTTTAGAAATATGTTTGTTTTCTGAGAAAAATGATGATGTGTTCAATACTTATTTTCCTGCTGTATAGCATAGACCGTAGCCTAAAATAAAGTCTAATTTGCCTATTGTTTATCTAATGGATAGTTCACCCAAAAATGAAAAGTATCTCATTTTCTTATCACGTGGTTTTAAACTTTTATAGTTTTTTTTCTTTTCTTGGACATGAAGAAAGATAATTTAAAGAATGCTGGTTACTGACACTAATCAACTTCCACACTGGGAAAAAAATACTATGAAAGTAAATGGATTCCGGCTACCAGCATTTTTCAAATGATCTTCCTTTGTGTTCAACAGAAGAAATATGTTTTTAAAATAGATTATTTATTATTATAGACTTATTTGTTATTTATGTATTTGTTATTTATTTATTTGATACTTTTTTATTTATTTGTTATTTATTTATTTGAACATTTGTTATTTATTTGCTATTTATTTATTTAATAATTTGTTATTTATTTATTTGTTTATTTATGTAATAATTTGTTATTTATTTATTTGATAATTTGTTATTTATTTATTTGTTATTCATTTATTTGCTCATTTGTTATTAGATAATTGGTTATTTATTTGTTATTTATTTGATCATTTGTTTATTTATTTGTTTATTTAATCATTTGTTATTTATTTGTTATTTATTTGATTATTTATTTATTTGATCATTTGTTATTTATTTATTTGATCATTTGGTCTTTATTTATTTATTTGTTTGTTGTTTGTTTATTTTTGTTTATTATTATTTTTTTATTTATTTATTTATTTATTTGTTAATTATTATTTTGTTATTTATTTATTTGTTATTTATTTGATAATTTGTTATTTATTTGTTTGTTTGTTTGTAATTTTTTTATTTTTGTTAATTAATTTGTTATTTACTTATTTGATCATTAGTTTATTTTTTTATAATTTATTTATTTGTTAATTACTTATATGTTATTTATTTATTAATTTGTTATTTATTAATTCATTAAATTATTCCCCTGCAGAATGGTAAAAACTGCTGTGATTTTCTCCGGTGAAGTGTTTGCGCTATATTTTAAATGCAGACCCCGCTTAGCAATGACGTTTTCATCTCTCTCTCTCTCTCTCTCTCTCTCTCTCTCTCTCTCTCTCTCTCT
>CAIGQZ010032222.1:844742-858087 GCA_903798205.1 Danio tinwini
TGTCTGTCTGTCTGTCTGTCTGTCTGTCTGTCTGTCTGTCTGTCTGTTCGTCCGTCCGTCCGTCCATCAGTCTGTCTGTCTGTCTGTCTGCCTGCCTGTCTATCTACAGTATATGTCTGTCTGTCTGTCTATCTATCTACTATCTGTCTATCCTTCTGTCTGTCTGTCTGTCTGCCTGTCTATCTACAGTATATATCTGTCTGTCTGTCTGTCTGCCTGTCTATCTACAGTATATATCTGTCTGTCTGTCTGTCTGTCTGTCTACCTACTATCTGTCTGTCTGTCTATCTATATATCTGTCTATCTAACTGTCTGTCTGTCTATCTATCTACTATCTGTCTGTCTGTCTATCTATATATCTGTCTATCTAACTGTCTGTCTGTCTGTCTATCTATATATCTGTCTATCTAACTGTCTGTCTGTCTGTCTGTCTATTTATCTGTCTGTTTGTTTGTCCATCTATCCATCCATTTGCCAGATTGTTAGTGTTTTTTCAGCTATTGGTTTTTGGAGAACACAATTTCAAGATGTCATCTGGAATGAGACTTTAAAGATCTCCAGACGTTTTTGTATAACAAATCAAATTAAAGAGGTATCATTTAAAATTGTTCATCATATTTATCCTGTAAAACAGGTAATTGCAAAATGTTGTAAGATTGATTTACAGTTTTTCTCAATTGCTTTGGCACATTTTTTTAAACAGACCTAACATTCTCTAAACTGTGAGTGCAAATCTCAAAGCTGTTTGCTGGAACTTCAGAACTTTATTGCACATCTGCAAAATGTAGTTACTCACCCAAAACATTTCATTCATGCTTCAAAACCTAGTTATGGTGTCAGGAATTTGGCCAAGGCCAGCAAAACATAAAGTGTATTTGTGATTGTGTGAGCCACAGTTGTTTTTTCACCATGACAGTCAACCATGGAAATAAAGGTTTAAAAAAATCTAATATTTGTTAATAAAAGTCAATAGTACATAGAAAAAAATATGAACATTTGTATTTATACTGTACATTTATTTTTGTAAGAATGTATCACATGTGAAGTGCAATTTTGCTTGGCTAATTACTGTATTGTATATTTCATATCTCTTATGTTACCACTGTAACTTTTTGTTTAAGTACTGCAAACAAAAAATACTACAAAATAAACATCCATGAAAATATATTTTTGATGAACATCCTGTCACTCTTGTTAGTCAGGCCAGAGATTACAAGTCTTTCAATTGCTCTTCCACAAGCATGATGCTGCAGTTCAGGATCGTGGAAGTTCTCCATTCTCAAAAACTAAACATAAAATAAATAAAAGCTTGTGATTGTGGTTGTATCTACACTATATGTGTTGACTATACGCTAGTCAACATTTGAAGTGGATAAGAATAAGATAAGAATGGGTGTTGCTAAATAGTTTTTGGACAACATTGATGAAACATTTTGACCCACTTCAAATGTTGACTATATACTGTACTGAATATGTCAAGTTGCCAGCCAGACCAATTTAGCAGACATTATTCATTCATTCGTTTTCTTTTTGGCTTAGTCCCTTTATAAATCTGGGTTCGCCACAGCGGAATGAACCGCCAACTTATCCAGCACGATTTTACGCAGCGGATGTCCTTCCAGCCACAACCCATCTCTGAGAAACATCCACACACTCATACACTACGGACAATTCACCTGTATCGCACGTCTTTGGACTGTGGGGGAAACCGGAGCACCCAGAAGAAACCCATGCAAACGCAGGGAGACCATGCAAACTCCACACAGAAACGCCAACTGACCCAGCCGAGGCTCGACCCAGCGACCTTCTTGCTGTGAGGTGACAGCACTACATACTGCGCCACTGCGTCGCCTAGCAGACATTATAAACAATGTAAATATCAGATATTTATGGTGTAAATATTTGTTTATAAATGTTTGAAGACTGTTTTGAGTGTGATGGCCTACACAATGAAACATGATTGAGAAGTTTGAAGTTTAAAATGAGAATCGGAATATCGGTTTTGATCAACAAGCCATATGCAGTTAGTTTTTTGTCAAAAATACAGAAATTTGTGCTTACTGTTTGCACACACATACATTTCTCACAACACTATTTATATTTGCACAACACTTAATGCATTTCTCAAAACAATTAGTACAAACTGCAAAACCTATTTGATAACCTGCAAAAGCGTGTCACTTGCTCAAAACGGAGAGCTTATTCCTCAAAAGCAAGTATTCATGTCAATAAAAGTGTCAGTGTCATCAAAATGAAAAGTCCTGCCACCAATGTTAATGAACAAGATAGTCAAATGGCTTTGTCATGTTTCCATTATGATAGTTTACTCTGTAATTTTTTTTCCAATGCAAAAAAAGTCTGATTTTTGGTGACACGTCCTGAAAATGCTCAAGACAGCACTATATACTATTTGCACAGCCATTTGAAAACTACAGTAAAGTTAGACATCACTGCATTTAGTGAGGTGTCTGAGTACAAGACACTGAAATGTTTCACATTTTTACTGCATTTGCTCTTTGCAATTGTAATTTATTCACAGCATTGTGCAAAAGAATAAATACACCCTTATTTACAACAAACATAAACTTTCTTTGGGTAGAGCTGTGCACAACTGTAAACCTGACAACGTACAGGTCTGTAAATCATTCATGAAATTTTTCAATTTAGAAGACATTTTCAGAAAAAAAAAAAGATTTAAAATTGTTTATTAAATTCGCTTGACAGATTTCGACAACTAGTTCAACATTAGTAAAAACAATTTAAGGAAAAAAAAATTATCGAGAATTAAGCCAAAACAATTGAGAAAAACTGTAAAATGTGTTTTCTGTAAAAATAAGGAATAGAGTTGTTCATTTATTTTATGATTGTATTTATACACAATTATTTTGGTGAGATCTAGTTTTTCTTTTTTGTTAAACAGAGTATAAATGCTGAATTGGAATTCAAAGAAAAAGATGTTTTATTTTTTATGAGAAAGCTGTTGATTTTAATTAAATTTGCTCATTATATATAGACATATTTATATTCATAAATGTAAATGAGCAGTGAAAAAAACTATTTTACCCACTTTAAAATATAAATAGGCCATTATCTGTGTATTAACTCTTTGAATAATTGTAATTATTTAATATTTATTTTTTATATTGTATTTATTTTGATGTAAATTTTATATTATGTTATTGCCCTTGTATGTTCTGTGTTCTATCTATCTATCTATCTATCTATCTATCTATCTATCTATCTATCTATCTATCTATCTATCTATCTATCTATCTATCTATCTATCTATCTATCTATCTATCATCTATCTGTCTGTCTGTCTGTCTGTCTATCTATCTATGCATCATTTATACATGCACCTTTAGTTAACATTTATTAAAGTAATTATTTATAATTTAATTACACTTTTTTGTCATTTGTGTTTAGATTTTTTTTTCTTTGATCATTTATACATTCATTTCTTAAGTAGAATTAAGCTGTATGGTCAGTATTTGGGAAATGACAAAAAAATAATGCTGATTACTGTAATCTTATTGTTAATTATTATCATTTACTGTTATTTGACGCTTCCCAAGTATACTGACCAGAGAGTTTCAGAGAAGACCGCACAGTATTATTGGTTGTGGTAAAGGTGTTGTATAGTAAACAGTGCACAAAGGTCACCGCGCGGCATGTGTGCCTCTGCAGCGCCGCGCTCAGACTCATCACAGCGGTATGAAGTCTCAAGGTGTGCAGCTCAGCTAACAAGACACACTGGGACTTATTTAGCGCAGTCACCGTAGTGTGAAAACACAGTCTGTTTGAGGGGATACCGAGTCTGTCTTTCCCGAACGGAATGCACAACTTGAAAGGATAGTTCAGTCGCAAAAAAAAAGAAGATTATTTACTATTTCTCATGTGAGTATGACTTGTTTCTTCCGTGGAGCACAGTATCAAAAGAGTTTGGAGTGTTCCTTAGAAAACACAATCTGTCCTGTGTATCATTTTCCTGAAATAACTGCCGGATAGAAGTATTAATAAAATGTCGCCCTTCTGAAAGTAAGACATCCCATGGAAACTTTTGTGTGAATGTGTGTTGCCCCTTCATCAACATATAGGCCACGTAAAAACGCGGCTCGATTTGTAGAGCTTTTAGTTATAGTAGTGCAACAATGGGGTTGACCCTTCATTCGTGAACCCACATAGGCCAATGAAAAAAATTGAGCTCCTAAGAGAAAATCGTGTTCAAAAACCTCACCAAACCCATAAATGAACATTTTAAGAAATTAGAAACGGGGAACAAATACTGTATATGTGTTAAGGGCCGTCTAAATCGTCTAGACATTGTATTTGAGCGAACATGCACGTTTACTTGTAACGCCAGACTTTTTCAGCGCAATTTTTGCCGTATCAAAAAGGATTTAGCAAGCGAAACATAAATAATAATAAAAAATAAAATAGAACAGAGGGTATATAATCATCAATTTACAAACACATTTATACAGTATAAAATTGGTGAAAAGGTGCTCGTGCTTGTTTGATTTGCTTCTATGTTTAGATTTATCACCTTTATGTAGGCTAGTTTTTCACGTTATTAATTCAATGCCACAAGAACAAGAGGTATTACATATTCAAATAGTTTTCTGACAGAAAATGTATATAAAAATAGACATTTTCATGAAAACGCTTTGTGACTGTTCTAAAAGATTTACATATAATTTGAAGTCCTTTATGAGTAAACGTTTGCTTTACGTTGAGCCCACTCTTTATTATATCTATGGTATTTTCCTAATAACACAAATTAAAAATATGCTGTCCTTTTACAAGTCAAGTTGTCATTATCAGAATGAAACCTATAAGCTGTGTTAATGCTCATGCTTGATTTCATGAACACATGCAACACAACGCTTTTCCACCGCTGGAGGGCACTGAACTCAAAAAGAAAATATAGGTTGTATTAATCTGCTTGAGGATTTATTTATTTATTTATTTAGTTTATGTTCCTAGTCATGTACATTTATATCAACACTGACACTATATGTATTGGATTGTTAAATATGCTGTAATGGTTTGCACTTAAATTTATGGTTAATAAAAAAATAAAATAAATAAAAATCAGCTTGAGGAAACTCTCAGATGAACATAGATTGCGCAAAACTGAACTGTTTTGTCAAAAATATCCTGCGCTATTGACTTTATACTTCACTTACAAGTGGGCGCAGCCACTGGAATGTTTTTGGCTTACTCGAAATAACGCAAAAACAACCAATGTTCACTTTTTTGTGAAATTTGTGTCCTTATAGTGCTTTTGTAAAAGGTTGCTGGTTCGAGCCTCAGCTGGATAAGTTGGCATTTCTTTGTGGAGTTTGCATGTTCTCTCCGTGTTCACATGGGTTTCCTCCGGGTGCTCCGGTTTTCCCCACAGTCCAAAGACATGTGTCATAGGTGAATTGCGTGTATGTGTGTGTGAATGAGTGTATGGGTGTTTCCCAGTGATGGGTTGTGGCTGGAAGGGCATCTGCTGTGTAAAACATATGTTGGATAAGTTGGCGGTTCATTCCCCTGTGGCGACCCCTGATTAATAAAGGGACTAAGCCAAAATAAAAAATATATATATTATATTTTATTATATTATATTATATTATATTATTCAAAACGCTTAAAATATTTTAAAAAATCACTCAAGGCCACTAATGTGTCAAACTATTAAAGCAGGTATGATTGATAATGCAAATGATTTCATTTTAATACAATAAATAGAGTAATATAACATATGTATTATGTGAAAATATTGTAACAATTGTTCATTTTAAACTATCCATATTGCAGGATGGAGAGAGATGTAAGAACCTTCCACAAGCTTTTCATTAATGTTTAAGGGATCTAGGTTGCATTATTAAGTTCAGGTTAAGGTTAATAAGCGAAAGAAATTAGATTATATTTACCCTGTAAAATCACATGATATCATGCCCTTCAGCTAGTCACTTACGCCCTACCTGCAATTAATGCACTGTAAATTGATTTAAATTTACATTAATTTGTCGATATGATTATGCCATTGTTAATTAGGGATGTGCTCTGGCAATTAAAATGTTGAAAGACTTGATCTTCAGTCTGACCTTTCACATATACTGTACATCGAATCTCTGTCAGTGTATCTATTTTCTGGCCCAGTGACGATTACATTTTTCTAGAGTAACTCCCATGAGACAGATTATCATAATTACTGGTTAACATCAACTATTGATAATCCTTTTCGTCAAGTGTTTGAATTGTACAGTTTGAGAGTGTGGAAAAATACCCACCCAGCTTTTGATGAAAGATATTTGCCGCTAAGATCATGTTGTTACACAACCACACCGCAGGATTTGGCCTAGTTTTTTTAAAACCAGATTTTTCGAGAGAGAGAGAGAGAGAGAAAAAAGAAATAAAATTCACAAACTTTTTTCTCCCACTATGTACTCTGTGGTGCATCTGCTTTGAATTATATATTTAACCCAGACGAGAGAGATGCCTGTGTATTCTGAGCTACACAACCACTTTAGTATGACTTATTAAAGACATAGAGGCTGAAGAACCATTAAGAGTTACTGGTTCAAGGTGCTCTTGGGTACCTGTATGTTTTTATGCTGTTACTCAGACTTTCTTTGACCTAAAACAACAATATATAATATGTGAACAAACTGTAATCAAATAATCTGTATTTAGTTTTAACATTATGGAAAGATGGATGGCTAGTCTGATTGACAGAAATAGAAAATTATTTTTAACCCCATGTCATGATCTCATATATGGCTGCACGATTTGGAGAAAAAAATCGAATTGTTATTTATTTATTTGTTTATTATTATTATTATTATTATTATTATTATTTTTTGCTTCTGTTTATTAAAAAAAATCCAATAAAGTTGTCAGTTGTCATGATAAATTAACAAAATATCTACAGTATTTTAAATTCAATTAAATAAATTATATCTAAAATCTTATAAATAGATTATATAAAACCTTTAAATTTACTTGTTACATTTTTCATATTGATTTCATGGCATTCACTGTGCCCAGCAAGCAATAGCCGTCATTTCACCGTCTAGGTGAAGTATAGACCAGATCTAGTCCGGCTACGTGTAACCCAATTTTAGCTCGAATAACTTCAAATTTGGTTGCATGTTTTTTATTTTTGTAAAATAAAGCTTATGATATGTATGATACTTCATGTAAGCAAAGTCAATAACGTTTATGAGGTACCTGCAAGTAATAACCGTAGTTTCACTTTCTCGGTGAAGTATAGACCCAATTTAGTCTGGCTATGTGTAACCCATCTCTAGCCCAAAAAAACTTAAATTTGGTCACCTGTCTTTTTTGGCAAAATACCTTGTGATATGTATGATATTCCTTCAATTGAAGAAGTCAATCGCATTTTTAAAGTGTTTGGGTTTTTAAAATATATATGTTATTTTCATAGCTTGACCGTAGCCTTGGATTAGTTGTCGTCAGGCCGACTATTTATAGCCCACTGATAGTCTAAACTGATTCACTGTAGTATTTGGCCATGCAGCATGTGCAATGGTTAATACATCATGTCCGCATTATCAGTACTACATCCACAAGTGTTAAGGTGTAATTTTGTGACATGTTCTATTTGTAGCCATAATTTAGCTCTGAGTTAGATGGGCTCCACCCACCTCGCAAAATTAACATAAATTTAATTGTAGACTTACTACCTTTTTATTTTAAGTTAAAAATAAATATGGTATAATATATCTTATATATAATATCTTATCTATATCTTACAGTAGAACAAGCCAGATCTAATCAGTTAAGCAAAATTAACGCAGCTCTGTACTCCACACAATAGATGGCGGTATTGCACATTTGTCCAGTCGGCTGAAATGTACCAGAAAATCAAGAGAAAGAAAGCTGTTGTCGTTTGAAATTTGTAGGGCTAACGTTATGAATTGCGAGAGCAAGTGCCTTACTTACTGCAAGGTAAGTGTAATCTGCTTTAATATCATGTTGTTTGGCAATGTTTTTTATTATAAGTGCATGTTTTAATATAGTATTACGCTAACATCAATGCACAGGCACCCTTCATTCTGTAAATTTTAGAACAACATAAAAACGGTGTGTGAGGGAGTGTTACATCCATTTAAACACGCAAAATTAAACGCTTATTAAGCAAAGTTCGGTTATTAAGTGCATTTATTTTGTACATTGCGAGGTGTCTTCATTAAATTGCCTCATGAAGACAATGAAAAAGTCAGTCATGAAGTGAAACTTCTGCAGTTCTAGTTTTTTTAAAAAATTGTTTACTTATGATTTCATAACAAAAGAGACTATTTTTAAACACAAACACCAAGTTAATTCTGTTTTTAGTTGGAGCAAAGAGCATAGAATTGCCATCTTTCGTCATTATAAGCTTTTTGGTTAGAGCCAATTGTCTCTTACAGAAAACTAATTCAAGCATAATTTGACAAGACAGCCTCCTCTACTGTGTATGCTGCAACAAGGTTATTGATTTAGATTTGATAAACTTTTTACTATTTTATGGAAAATGTATTTTTTTTTTAATATGAGTAACTGTATTTTGACTTGTCACAGTAAAATCAAATATAAACTAAACTGTTAGTTTATTATTATTATTATTATTATTATTATTATTATTATTATTTTATTATTATTTTAACGCTTCACTAATATTTGTAACTTTGTTTTTCTCCACAGATATTTAAGCGTGGCTCTGTAAAATGAGCAGTCTAGCAGGTATGAGTAGCCTAAACATTTTAGACTAAAACATTTACACTATGGCCTCATTTGCTGGTTTCCCTGTCCATATACAGATTGCCCATGTACATTCACAAACTGGAAGAAGCTTTCGAGTCACATCAAGCACAGAGATTGAAAATTTTAAACAATATTTATGCATTATCCATATAACTGTTGTTGATATAAAGAAACATTGAATATAACACATTGATACTAAAATAGTTAAAATAAGTGAATAAATAATTTAATTAAAATTGTGAATGTGTAAATGAGTAATAAGCCTTAATCTTTAAACCTGTGGCTAATGTTTTTTTTTTGTTTTGTTTTTTGATGGGTGATTTATTTTTTATTTTTTTCTAGTTTTAATACGTAACCATCAAGCGGGATTGTGTCCTGAAGACCTACTTCATTTGAAGAGTCTGTGCATCTACAGCACCTCAATGAAGAATTGTAAATGTGTCAACCTGCCCTCCTTTCATAAATGTATTTGTAAAACTCACAGTCACAAGACTGAGTTTAGAACACATCTCAGTATTTTTTTCCTTCTTCTCCAGGACTGAAAGTGCAGAGGCTGAATCTCAAAATGCACACACAACAGTGGAGATCTTTATCATTTGGGTTGAGGATGCTGGTCCTGGGGACAGACCTACAGATGTTAGTGTAGACGTTCTGCAGGACCTGCTGAGTGTCACATGAATTAGATGAACCTTTTTGGTTCATGTACACTTAAAGGGTTTGTTCAATCAGAAATTTTAAAAACTTTTAATTATTGATGTTGTTCCAAACATTGATTTGTCTTCGGAGTACAAATTAAGATACTTTAGGTCAAATCTGAGAGCTCCATTACATAATTCCACTTCAGAGGCATTCACATATCAGTTTCTATACAACATGCCCACATCTTAAAGGTCACATATATAGTGGAATAACAGACTAATGGCCAATAAACTTGTGAAACTGTAAGCCGATGTACATTATGAACCCCATGCATGTACAGGCTATTTTGTTGACTACTGTCCATTCAATTTATTCTGACTTATGTTCTTCATAGAAAACGAGCCAAGGCCAATGAGTCTGAGAAAAAAATAAAGATTTTTTTTATAAATTTTAACACGTTTGGCTTGAGTTCATTTTAAATGTAGGTGCTAAACTTCATCAAATCATTCAAATATGTGACAGCTGGAGATATCAAATATTATATTAGAATACCTATTATTTAATTTGTTTTCAACACAGACATTTAAAAAATATAACAAGACAGCACATCTGACAAAACTCCACAATGTTTCGCGCGAGCAGAGAAGAGCCAGCGAGCGAGCGGAAAGTACTAATCATCATCATGCGCACAGATGATGATGAGCGAGTGAACAGCAGTAGTTTCCTCGCGTGTAGGCCTGTAATCTGCTTGCGGTTCACTTCTCCTCGCGCGCAAACATAACCGCTGCGCTCGATTATTTTTGGCATTGATTTGCCGCCATAGACAATTGTCCAGGGAACACTGCACAAATATGGTGGCGGTATTGACGCATGCTCTGTATGCGATATCCAGTGTATAAATCTATGATGAATTTCAATCAAAAGTTATTCAAGAACAAACACCCAAAACTAAAAAAGCATATAATCTAACACCGGCAATAACAAATTATAAATACCAATGCAATACCAATGTCTCCACCGCTCCAGCTGATGGCATGTAATAATAGATTTAAAAACTGATTCAGGTCAATTAAATAGAAATATCTGTTCTGCAAAAAGATAGTCCACTGAATAGAAGCAAGACAGGGGTGACAGTGGCAAGAAACCAAAACTTAAAACCAATTGATAGAATTGAAGAACAAACTTTGGGAGAAAGCAGGCTCATTCAGATTCTAAAAGATGTCAGAGGGCTTGAGAATGATGAGCATCTATTATGGAGTGGTTGCAGCTTCAAGTAGGTTAACCGGGAGATTATTTAGAGGAGGCGAAAGGATCAATGCATCGATTTGTCTGTAACTGATTTTTTTTGTTGCAAAAATCAGTCTTGTGCTGTTGACAACAACATTCTGCTCTGGATACGGGCCTGATTCAAGATTATGTGAACCCTGGGATAAGCAGAAACAGGCAGACTGACATGAGTGTAGATGCTGTTCAAATTGCTTTCAGGATAGTCTTTTTAGGATGTATTTCTAGCTTCAGTTGCCCTGATTAATTCACCCTAATAATCCTTTAGACCAGGAGTGCCCAATCCTTTTCCTGGAGATACCTTCCTATCTTTCTGCAGAGTTCAGCTGCAACTTTGATCGAGCACACCTCTCTTTAATTACCAAGTGCTCCTTCAGATCCTGTCCACATAAACAAGGGTATTTACTGCACTTTTTTTCGATGCAATTTTGCTTTTTGTCCACACAAAAATGCAGTGCAGGTGACTGAAACTAAAACTTTCTGGAAACACCAGCCAGGGTAAATACTTTCCAAAACATACAACCGGAGTTTTCTCCTCACACAGTGTACGAAGTTGCAGTCAATGTCATTTTCGCCAGAGAAAATGTCTGAAGTAAAGCTGTACGGGTCGCTCACATATCATGAGAAGCACTTCTCACAAAACAGATGCTTTACACACATAAATACTTGTGTATACATTTTCATTACTAACTTTACTATGAACATGAGTTGATTATAACTGCAGATCAACGACGAAATGTGAAATAGCCTACTGTAACGTCTGCAATTATATAAAATAGATAAATAAATGCAACATATATAAACACATACAGACCCTTACAGTCTCCGATATGTTACCAATAACAGAAAAACTACACACAGCATACATTTATTCCTTATTAAGGTTCAAAACAGCAGGAAATCGAGTCCATAGTGCAAACCTCTCATGATTAAACGTGTCTGTAATCTTCAGCAGCACGTGTAGCCTCTTGTTAGAACGTAATTCCATCATTCAAAATAGTCCAAAAGGTGATAATAATAGTTCAACATGGCAGTTTGGGCTCATTGTTATATGTTATTATATGTATATATAATCTCTCGGCTGTGTATGAAAACATGGCGGCTCCTTTGTTTTCATTCTGGCTTATTGCGTGAGCTCGTGACGTATCTCTGTAAACCAATCTAGCTCCGCCTTTGGGATCCTTTTGGGACCCTTTGTCGTGTTTGGTACCCTTTCGAAAGGGTGCCGAAAAAGTGGTACGGTTCGGTTCGGTTCGGTACGCCTTTTGACAGTGGAAACGGCCATAAAAGCGTACCGACCCGTACCGTACCAGTCAGTAGAAACGAGCCAATAATACTTCATTACCTGCAACTTGTTTGTGTTCTGACCACATGTGCTTGGCTGTATACTATATCAATAAAGTGTTTAGTTTTTTAAAAACACTGTTGTAATACATTGAGCCACTAAGCATTGTTCTTATGACATTTTTCTACAAGACGAAAACACTAATTAGTTCCAAATACTTCAAATATAGTCTTAGTAAACGCAAGGCTATTTATGAAATCCAGCCATAAAACTGTATAACAACATTTCAGATGACTGTTCTAGAGCCTACAGCTAATCAATCTGTCAGATTCTGAAGTACATTCAAGTTCTAAAGTAAATTATAAATGCTAAATAAATTCTTAAAACAAATACATTTGAAGATATGGTAGATAAGAATTTCACTCACCTGGGTCACTTGAATGGTTTGTAAGCACAATTAAGTGCACAGCATGCCATATCATCTAAGAATTGTAAGAAATAATCCCCAAAGGCAACTGACATATTAAACAAAACAAAAATATGATTTATATGCCGAGTTCAGCAGCTAATCAGACGGAATCAGCTGAGGTGACGTGACTATGACCTAGCTGGCACTCAGGTGGCCATGCCCTTAATTATGCAGACTTAATATAACGCAATATAAATAAAACAGATGAGTTATAAAAAAAATCAAGCCCTCACAGTTGTCATGAAGTGTAATATTAGCTATATAGACCAAAAGCCATTTTAACATTGGGGTCAATAGAAATGCTCTATTTAGAAGCCAGGCCTAGTGGAATTTTGATGAGTTGCAGTTTCAGTTACTTCCGCATCAGCTTCACGAGGGAGAGCAGGATGTTGCCGCTTGGTTCACACCAAAGGCGGAAGACACAAATGAGGCAAAATTCTACACATTTGTGGCAAATGCATCGCATATTCCATGTCGCATCAGCATGCGTGCTGTTTTCTAGTTTCTGATTAGCCAACACAAAAGCAGAAGACCGTCAAAACAGTCAAAATTCTCGGCATTTGCGGCAAACACATTGCAAATTTAGCGTTGAAATTATCCTCTGTTCTCACGTTTGCATTGACTTGTATGCCATTTAAATTGTTGCAGCTCCAAGTAGGTCATTGGGAGATTATTCAGACTAGCCGAAAGGATCAATGCATTGATTTGTCTGTCACCTGAGTTCTTTGCAAGAATCAGTTTTGTGCTCTTGACTCACAACAACAAATAGTTTTATAAAATATTTACCCTGGCCAGTGTTTTAAGTTTCAGTTTCAGTCACCTGACGTTTTCGTGTGGACAAACAGCGAAAAAAAAAAGTGGGGTTTTGAAAATAACCCTTTTCATGTGGACAGGGCCTCAGCAGGATC
>CAIGQZ010032222.1:861954-879685 GCA_903798205.1 Danio tinwini
TATATATTACTGAATTAACTTGCACAGAATAATTGCATTTTAAGACTAACAGTAGTTTCCATCCACATTTCCCAGCAGACACACAATGTCATAAGACATTAATATCGCCAGCGTCTATGGACAAATGTCATTTTGACATCCAAAACGATGTGAAATGACGTTGATATTTGGTTGTTTTTAGGTTGTGTTGGAAAGTGACCAAAATCCAAGCCAACATCTTAAACCAACGTCATATTGATGCCAAATATTGACAATTATGCGTCAGGTATGGAAATTAAAATCCGACGTCTGATAGACATCGCATTGGTAACGTCCACACAACATCAAGCTGTAACATCATTAGATGTTCCTATTTTGTTGTTTTTAGGTTGCGTTGGAAAGTAACTAAAATGCAACATCTGTCTGACTTTGGACATTACCCGATTATCATTTCCAATCAAATTGCAACAATGTCAATCTGACATCATGTTGACATCCTGTGCCTGCTGAGATGTTTATCCATATTTTAAAATATTGCATGTAAAGATGCTTAATGAAAAGGGCAAGATTTGCATCTATTTTGGAAATTACATTAAAAACCGAGCACAACTGAGTGAGAAATAATTAAACTATGATTGGAAAACAGTGACCGAATTAATTCTACTATGCACTTTTTTTCTTTTTTAAAAGATTATGTAACAACAAACATAGGTGCGATAGGAGATCATTAATGGACAAACTAGTGTCTGACCACATTATAAAACATCTGAAATGACATTCTAAAATCTTCTAAGCCTGTCATCAAAATGCTTCAGTATTATTACCTTGGAGAATAGAGCGTCTGCGCTCCAAAAGAGCATCTCACACTTCCAAAATCCACCACACATTCATTGCATTTCGTCTTCATCTTCTGAGGCGCAATTAAATGTATTTATTTTTTTTTATTTGGTACCAGTTTATCAGGCTGCTGAGTTCTTTAAACTCGTTGGATGGAAACAGTGCTTTATTGTCAAATAATTTATGCAATATTCTAGTTTTGTGCATAAGTTTAATTTGCATCTACATAGCAACTGTGCATTAGCAAAATAGAGACTGTACATTTTAATTTCATGCAGACTTTTAGTACTATTTGTATTATTATTATTATTATTATCATTATTATTGTAGCTATAATTTAAAGACTACATTTTACTGGCTCTGTTGTTTTTATGCAAGGGTAAAGAAAGAAATATACATTTATGAACTGCAGTTAAGCAGCATGTCCACATAATTTTTCAGCAGTTTAATGTAGCCTACTGTAGTTTTCTGCACACATTCTTCCACTAAATATTTATTGACAGCCTCTGAGCTCACAACAGGTATGAATTTAAAGGTTTATCAGTTGTCAATTTTTCAATGTTTTAACGAGGTCAGGAGCTAAACTGGGAAGGGCAGTGGCCCTTTAAGAACAGGTTTGTTTGGACAGCCTTGCCAGTGAGTTCTAAGTGTGTTTTTACTTCCGTAAATGACGGTAATGTGCCAAATAAGACAGAAAGTGCTCGAAATAAATTCTAAATCAATCAAAGCTGCCTGCACTCCATGTTATGCCATGCACTGACGCACGTTTGTACGTAGTCGGGCGCGCGATTTAAAGCTACTTAAGCGATTAAATGTACACGTAAGTACTAATTTTGCTTTCAAAATGTCCATCATCATAACAAATAAGAAATAAATGTGTTATATTTCATGAAGCAAATCTAAATGGTGTTTGTTTAGCCTCAACACTGAGTGCCAAGGTGTAGCTCTGGTCGTTAAGGCGTTCTTCTAAAGTGATATTAAATCTGTTTTAGGTTCGTCACAGCACAGTAAAATGTGTTATTAACCTCCAGCCAAATCTGAATGTTTCAACTAAGTAAATAAAAGATCAAAATCTTGAAAAAGCGAGCTGTATTTGTTCTCAAACGCTAGCGGCGTGTCCTCTGTACTTGTCTAATGAGTACTGATGTGGATAAAAACATGAGTCATGTTAGAGCACGGTTTCTTTATTTATTTCACAGTAAAATCATTGTGAAGTGCTCCATGCTTCAGTCATGTTAGGTCATTGAGCGCTGGGAAAAAAAAAATAAATGCCTCAAAACACCTTATTGTTAGGAATTTTGCACTAAACACAAGGCCCACTGAAAATATAATCAGAATTAGAGCTGTAGAGTATTTTGTACCTTGTTTAGAGCGTTTTTGCAGTCTAGGCTGAGCACTACCCATTGTATGAATGAATGCTATATAATTATAATAATAAAATTAATTCTATTATGATTATACATCTTTATTATGTGTTTAGAAAATTTTCTAAATTGCCTTTACATCATTTCACTTTTCACATCATTTCACTTTTCAACTACAAAAAGACATTTTCACATCAAAAATGTTAACTATATAGAAAAGTACAATCATTATTATTTTAGCATTGACATAATACAAGGAGATTATTATTGTGCGCTGCATCTGAAATGTGTTATTCCTGCAATGTTTTTAAATTTGAAGCAATTTTTTTAAACCACCCACATAAAAAATAAACTACTAAAATAATTAGTTAAATAATTTAGTGTTTCTGTACAATACTTTAACCACAACAGTTTACTTTAAGTACTTTACTAAACTATAGTTAAACAACCCAATTCTATACTAGTTCTACAATTACATAAAGTAGTTTTTACTACAGTAAGCCATTGTTTACTATAAGATCAACTATATACTACACTATGAATTAGTTTCAGTTCACTATCGTTAAAACAACAGTATGCTTTAGCATTTATTAGCAATGTGTTAAATACAATATAAATTAGAAAAACAAATCTGACATTGCGATAATGTTTTGCATATGATATAATTTCACCAGAAAATTTGAATAGCTCTACTTAGAAAGATTTCATTTATTTATTTAGATTGACTAGGATGAGTCTTTTTTTTTATGCAGTGCATCTGCATAAAATATAATACCGATATATTATATTATAATACTATAATTCCAATACTTAATATCTTAATTTATTAAATTTGAAACATAATCTAATCTTGCAATGTGACTATTGCAAATATACACATTGCAATATCGATGCTTACGTGATTATATTCAACCCTAATATAAATACAGCATAGTAAACTTTACTATAGTATTCAATGACTCTGCTATTTACTATAAATAACTGTAATATACACTCACCGTACGCTTTATTAGGTACACCTGTCTAACTGCTCGTTAAAGCAAATTTCTAATCAGCCAATCACATGGCAGAATCTCAGTGCATGTAAAGACATGGTCAGGACGATCTGCTGCAGATCAAACTGAGCATCAGAATGGGGAAGAAAGGTGATTTAAGTGACTTCGAACGTGGCATGGTTGTTGGTTCTAGACGGGCTAGTCTGAGTATTTCAGGAATTGCTGATCTACTGGGATTTTCATGCACAACCATCTCTAGGGTTTACAGAGAATGGCCTGAAAAAGAGTAAATATCCTGTAAGCGGCAGTTCTGTGGGCAAAAATGCCTTGTTGACACCAGTGGTCAGAAGAGAAAATCCAGACTGGTTCCAGCTGATAGATAGGCAACAGTAACTCAAATAACCACTTGTTACAACCAAGGTCTGCAGAAGTGCATCTCTGAACACACAACACGTCCAACCTTGAGGCGGATGGGCTACAGCAGCAGAAGACCACACAGGGTGCCACTCCTGTCAGCAGAACAGGAAACTGAGGCTACAATTCACACAGGCTCACCAAAATTAGACATTAGAAGATTGGAAAAACGTTGCCTGGTTAATTTCTGCTGCAACATTCGGATGGTAGGGTCAGAATTTGACATGAACAACATGAAAACATAGATCAATTCTGCCTTGTATCAACGGTTCAGACTGGTGGTGGAGGTGTAATGGTGTGGGGGATATTTTTTTTGGCACACTTTGGGCCCATTAGTACCAATTGAGTGTCAACGCCACAGCCTACCTGAGTATTGTTGCTGACCATGTCCATCCCTTTATGACCATAGTGTACCCATCTTCTGATGGCTACTTCCAGCAGGATAGTGTGCCATGTCATAAGGTGCGAATCGTCTCAGACGGGTTTCTTGAACATGACAATAAGTTCACTGTACTCAAATGGCCTCCATAGTCACCAGTTCTCAATCCAAAAGAGCCCCTTTGGGATACGGTGGAATGGGAGATTCGCATCATGGAAGTGCAGCCGACAAATCTGCAGCAACTGCGTGATGCTATCATGTCAATATGGACCAAAATCTTTGAGGAATATTTCCAGTACCTTGTTGAATCTATGCCACAGAGGATTAAGGCAGTTGTGAGGGCAAAAGTGGGTCCAACCCGGTACCAGTAAGGTACACCTAATAAAGTGGCCGGTGAGTGTATTTTCATGTGGGTATATCTTAATCATACTAGTCATCATCATTTATGTGCATGGGCCTAATGATAATTGAGTCATATTGAGTCTCAATATAAAAAATGACAGTAATCTAAAAGATTTTGGGGTAATTTCATCGCATTCGAATGACTGTTCCATTTGAACACATTTGCTGGGCACATTCAGAATTTATCTATTTAAATATTTAATACGCCGCATCCTGTTGAAAACCAGTCTGGGATGGAAAAACCGGCGATTTTCTTTCTTGCGTCAGAATTCTAAGACATGCATAATAAATGAAATGCGTTTCAGAGGCGAACCCTTGCAGTTGCTTACATGTTTGTCTGTCTACTTTCACCTCTAAAGGAGAGCTTGACCTTCACGCGGCGTCCTGCGATTTGACAGGCAACATAAAGTCAAGCCCAGCTAATTAGATTAAGAAACATAGATCCGTGCAGGCAGTGGATGTGACAGGCACATTGATCAATCTGCTATGCATCCCTGTGAGACACTGTGAGAGATCCGGGGATTCTGGAAAGCAGAGAATTAGCCGTTTGAAGAGGTTGGAGCGAGATGCAATTAGTCCGGTTTCAATGTATGTGCATGCTAGTTACTGTAATGGCTTATATTGCGCTTGCACTGGAGGCAGAACAGGTTGTTGGATACCTGACAGAAGCGTATTAGAATACACTGGGGACTTGAGCTTACTATCACACTAAATACAAAGCACATTATGTAAGCTCTTCTGAGTAAGAGCATCAGCTAAATGCTTTGAATGGAAATGTAAATACCTGCAGATAAGTATATGCAAATTTAAAGAGCACAGCAGTTACTGTGAGAATGTAGTATTAATAATGCTTTGTTACAGGTATTTTTTATCTTCAAGCAAAGGCACAGTCACGATCATGCTTTGTTTTGAGATATGGCTCTTTTTTTAATTTATATTTTTATTAAAGATAAGCTATATTAAAATGTAATATGTGTGCTTAGGATATTGCTAATGCGTACTTCACATACTTAACAAGATTTCTTATGTTGTAAGTTGTAATATTTGTTAAATTATGTGCATTGAAAGGATAGTTCACCCCTAAAAGGAAATTTTATTTGACCTTTTATTAACTTGTTTCAAACCTTTATAATATTCTTTTTTTCTGCTGAACACAAACACACACAAAGGTATTTTGAGGATTGTTGGAAAACAGTAGCCGCATTGACATCCATAGTAGGATAACCAAATACTACAGGTGACAATGGCTACCATTTTCCAGCAATTAACAAAATATCATGTTTTGTGTTGAACGGAAGAAACTCAGTGATGTGTTTTTTTTTGTTTGTTTTTTTGGTGAACTATGCATGTAAACTGTTAGAAAGGAAGTCACATTCAAATAAGTGTTAATGTTAAATCTAATTAATTGGCCTGTTGATGATTAATACTTAATAACGTATTAAAAATCTGTATATTTGTAACCACAAGGGATTCCGTTGACTACGGAGAGAGGATCCACATACAGCTTTATTCAGAGTAGTCAAACAGGCACTGATCAAAGACAGGCGCAAACGGGAACATGCAGGAAAATCTGGAAGCATCATCAGGTAACAGGCAGAAGGTTGATACAGGCGACAGGCATGATAAAAAAATAAATAAAACAAGGTAAAGGTCAAACACGGGAAGGCTAAACAAGTAAAACGCTTTGTAATGTTACAGGATCTAAAACCAACAAGACTCAGCAAAGTCTGTGTGTGTGTGTGCCGTATATATGGTCCATGTAATCAAATGTCTTTGAGCAGCTCCCAGTAATCTAAGGAGTGTGTGTGAGTAATCAAAGGGAAACTGGAACAGGTGTGGATGTGTGATGCGTGACAGGATTTGTATTATATGTAAACAAATAATGTTCTCCAGGTATCTATAAAGGTTAGATTGCTGGTGATTGTGGCAATATTATACTATTTATACATTCTGAATTGGTTTGGATTTAAAGTAATCATTCTTTTCCAAACTGTTGTAACATTTTTTTTAACTAAGAGCATGTGATATATTGGTCTTTTTATACATACAGTAGTAAAGAATCGAGGTGAATCAAACATGATTTTTTAAAATTGTCCTCAGACAAGAATGGGTGTTAGTTAATAGTTTTAGGATAACTTTGAGGATCCACTTCAAATGTTGACTAGTGAATATTTTTTAAGTATTTTTGAAACCTAAAGGTGCTTCATAAAGATCTGAACACAAAAATATGTAATGTAAAATATGCATAAAGTTAAGTATTTGTTTTGTATAAACGAACCTAAATGTATTTTGGGGGTTAAACAGGATTCTTTTACTCATGCCTAAATATGGATGTGAGGACTTTCTTTTTTTTATAATGTACTTCTCAAAAATAATAATAATAATAATAACTTTAATAGACTCTCAGAAATAAAGGTACTCAAGCTGTCACTGGAGGGCTACCTTTTTGTAGCTAAAAGGTCCATATTAATACCTCAAGGGTACATATAAGTACCTAAAAAGTACAAAAGTGTTCCTCTAAAAATTTGTAGGTACTAATATATACTTTTGATGTACCAATATGGACCCTTCAAGTACAAATGTGTACCTTTTGGAAAGGTACCACCCCAGTGACAGCTCTCGTACCTTTATTTCTGAGAGTGTAGTAATAATTGGGCTGGACGGTAGCGCAGTGGGTAGCGCTGTCGCCTCACAGCAAGAAAGTCGTTGGTTCCTAGACATGTGGTATAGGTGAATTGGGTAAGCAAAATTGTCCATAGTGTATGTGTGGGAATTAGTGTGTATGGGTGTTTCCCAGTGATGGGTTGCAGCTGGAAGGGCATCCACTGCATAAAACATCGTTCAAACTACTTATTTAAAATAAGCTGAAACAATAATTCTTGAGATTTCATTGGGACAACTTAATTTTTTATGTTCAATCTACAAAAATTTGTTAAAAGTGTTAAGTTTACTTAATCGATTTGCGTTGGGACAACATGAATGAATTGTTTGGAACCCTGCATTTTTTACAGTGTATGCTGGATAAGCTGGCGGTTCATTTTGCTGTGGTGACCCCTGAATAATAAAGGGACTAAGCCGAAAAGAAAATGAATAAGTGAATGAATAAGTAATAATAATAGTAATAATAATAATACTGCTTGTTAAAGAATTTAAATTAAACCAAAACAAAGCAATTCTTGAGGAAATTTTTGGGGAAATTTTATTGTTTTATGTTCAATTACTTAAATTTGTCAAACCAACTAACTTAATTGATTTGAGTTGGGACAACATAAATAAATTTTGTTGAACTCTGTACTTTTATTAGTGTATACACGTTCCACACAATCGATTTGTGTTAGGACATCATGAAGGAATTAAGTTCACTTGTTTGTTTTCACAAGTTTAAGTGGATTGAACATAAAACAAATACGTTGTCTCAATGAAATCTCAATAATTGAGTTGTTTCAGCTCATTTTAAATAAGTAGTTTGAACAAGCAACAAAAATATTTTTTGAGCGTATGCAATGCACGGTTATAATAGTCAACCTTTTAAATGTGGTAAAGTATTGCTGTTCTTTGTTGTGCAGCTTTGACAATTACCTGCAATCTGTCAGTTAGAGACATTACGGCATAATATATGATTTCTCTCAATTTAGAAAGCAAAAAGCTAACATAAAAGCATGATATCATGGGGAAAAAAAAAGAAAGGGCAGCTTTTAAGCATGCGATTCATCCCCGGTGCGTAATTAATGGAAAGCGATAGCCATAGTCATGTGATCGCATGAAGAACTTCCAGATGAAACGACTGGAATGTTTGCTTTCCGCTCTGTTCAAAAGGCCAATTAAGCAATCTGCAGTCAGTTCAAATTGTTTGCAGAGTTCAGATGTAAAGGGCACAATGCATCCGCCTGACAACTAATCATTGTATTTCCAATCTGAATTAAAATGTGATACGTCATTGTGCAGGGCTAGAATGCTGCAAAAAACTCTGAACTTGTCATATCATATTTTTATATTGGGGTTGCGCAATTTTGAAAAAACAAAACTGACATTAAAATATAAAATTTTTCTGTGATACATATTGAGTAGATTTTCACCAGATGAAATCAATGGCTCTATTTGGAAAGAATTACTAATTTTAGATCAGAGATGCCCAAACTAATACCTGCGGGTCAAAGTTGGCCCATCGTAATCTTTGATTTGGCCTGCCATCCCATCTGAGAAGAGGGGGAGAATGATATGGATGGTTTAAAGATTATTCAAATTTAATGTAACCTTTTATTTGTTTGTTTTATTGTTAAGCTGAACAGATTGTTTTTGTTTTTATTGCAATAAGTTATTATTTAAAAGTTTTACTGCATTAGTTCATGCGATTCAAAATGATATTTTTATTTGTAAATATTAGGAAATAAATTAGGAAATTACTCATGGCAACTTTAATGTAAAATAGTTTAGTATATTTATCAGCCCATGGCTCTCAATGATATTTGATTTTTGGCCCTTCATATGAAAAAGTTTGTGCACCCCTGTTTTAGATTGATTAGAATGACTTTTAGGGAAGTGCATCCAGTGCCGGATTAAGAACATATTGGGCCCTGGAGCTATAGCAAACCTTTTTCTTTCTTTTTTTTTTTTGCAATTATTATTAATTTGGTAATTTATACTATTATATAACCTAATTTTCTACTTGATTTATTATTATAAATGTTTTCCATTTTACTAAAGTAGGCATACAAGCATACAAAATTAATTTTAACTTTTAAAATGTTAAAAAGGCTGCCAAAATCTAAAACAAATAACACACATTTGCTATATTTCCTAAACGAGTGCCTTTAAATAAACACGTCAGGTAGACTTATCTTTAAAAAGTTTACTTTTAACTTTAGCTGAGCAGAAATCCCTAAAACATCTTTAAAATCCATGCTTCTAATTTCCCATTTGGTCTCGAGTCAATCAGTTAAAGAAGGTTAGCATGTTTTTTTTTTCTTTCTCAGATATATTGTCCGATTAAAGCCAGTGGCAATATTTCATAGCTCCGGATTATTACTGTCGTTTTTATAAAAGGGCAAATACATTGTATTTTCTTGAGGTAGATACTCTGCCACAATGGACATTTTTCATAAGTGTCTGTATAGGCTATTTGATTTGGTCGCACTGTCTCAGTTGGCAGGAGGTGGCTGAGAAGGCACTTCAGTTATGAGTCCATTCTGCATGATTCCGCCTAATGTGAGCTCTCTTACTGCATATTAATAATGGATACTATTTACATAAAGTTTTTGTTTTATGATGTACTTGGTTAGCCTACCTTTAACTTGACCATTCTTGCTGAAATAAGGAACTGTTGCGACCTTAGTTGATTAACGATGGTTTTCGTAAATGCATCCCTGGGCAGGTTGTTTGATTTGGAAAGCATTGCTCGCACTTGCCTGACAATGGAAAAGTGGTTGTTCCTTGCACCATCTGGTGTATATTGTGTAAAGCACAAAAGTGTTTTTGACTGTGCATGACAAATTGCAGAAAAAACGTGCATTCTCGGTGGCCACATCTGTAAGTATGTCTATTTATTTAGGAAAACAACGACTTTCTCGTGACAGCAATATAAAACAATACAAAACCCTCTCAGCGACATTCCTGAGTTGCAATGCCAAGGCAGTACATTGGAAGTTACTTAGTTACCTTTTTAATAACATCTACTACACTATAATGAAATATTTATGATTTAAAGTACAACCTTATTGCAAAAAGGATTGTCAAAGCATAGCCAGTGTGCAATGGAGAAAAAAAAAGTATTTTTTTCACCCTGATGTGTAGTAATTAAATCTACCAGCAGGGGCCAGCGGGACAAAATAACTGGAAATGGATTGACCCTTGCTGACCACTGGCTATCAAACACAACTAGCAAATCACTGTTCACAGCTATGACATGCTAAATGTGCTGAAACAGTATTTAAATGAAGTCATTGTCATTCAGCACAAACACAAATCTTATGCAAATTAGTCTCATTACAGATCGCGTCTCATTCACAGAACTGCGCTTTTTTGTCTGGCGCAATTAGCATTATGTTGCTGCCCACGCAAAGCCGGCGGTAAATGAAGTGGAATATTTACATTTTTTTATTGATCGTGTCAGCGGTAATTCATCGACAGATTTAAATAATGGAGAAAAGCAGGATATCTGGAAATATATTCTTACTTTTTTTTTTGGTTCAGTGATTTGGAACCAATCAGCGACATTAGGAACTGTGTTGTGCCAATAGCATTTAGCGCAAGATTTAGTGTATATGTGTGCTGAAACATAAAAGTGTGTGAATACAAACACACAAAGCTATTGGTGACACAGTTAGTCATAGTGTTTATATCAGTGTTTTCCCTGTAGACCTGTTTTTTTCATATTTAAATTTTTAAATGATTTAACTCCTTAACTGCAACTGCTCACAGACGGCATTTTCAGTCCAAGTTTATTTATTTATTTATTTATTTGTACCATAAATTGTATCATATGCGATGGTGGAACAAGTACTGAAACATTATACTCAAGTAAAAGTACCATTACTTGCCTAAAAATTTAGTGCAAGTGAAGTATCTGTTGTAAATATTACTCAAAGTAGACTCAAACTCAAAGTTGTTTTTTTGAGTAAAAAGTAGACATTTCAAAAGTACTCAAGAATAGTGCTGGGCGATACTGCAAAATTCGGTATCGATCAGATACCAAGTAAATACAGAGCCAGTATCACCGATATTGATACTGATACAGACACTTTTACTTTAAAAAGCATGCACTTGAACCTAAATGTACTTTTCTGTCGGGTAGAACAGCGTGTGATGATTTATGAGTTAACTGCTCTCAAAGCAGCTATAATAAATATATATGTTAAAACAAGTTTTAAACACTTAAGCCAAATAAAAAAAAACATTATATGGTGAAAAAACTACTGTTCTAATCATTTTAGCCACCTCTGTATATTTTTTAATTCTAAAATAATTCATATAAATAGCAGGTTTTAATGTGTATTGACTATATTGGCTATACTTAATCAGCCTGATGATGAAAAAATGTTTATCTATGACCAATTATTCGTTTTTTTTTTTTTTTTTTAAATTGACATTAATTCTGAATGTCATATGTACCTCAAATATTAATTTGACCACTGTAGCTAGCTACCTGGATATTCATTGCCTCTCCGAAACAACTTTGCCAGTGACCTCTGTCTCAGGGCTGGCACTGCTGGGGGTCTGTCTGGAGGATTTGCCTCCTCTTCTCTCCTTTTTTGCAGCTAGGCGTTCTCTTTTTCGTATTGTTTTATGTGTTTGTGTAGATTAGAATAGACTTTCTACAAGCATCGCAGTTTGCAATATTTTCATTTACTGCAGTAAAATAGCTCCAAACATCACTCCTTTTTCTTTCCGTCATCTCAGAACAGCCAAAAGTGCTTGCGCTTTAGCACTGCTGAGTCACGTGATGAAAGGACAACTAAAAATAAAAGCAGAGCAGGGAGGAGCAACGGTGCATACAAGATATAAAAGGAGCGGGGTATTTAGAGACATATCCGCTCTTTTATGAAACAGGAGCAATGTACTTTAGCGTGAATTAGATGAAATTTAAATAAAAGTATCGATCTCAGAAGGCTACTATCGATCCGATATCAATACCAATGTTGGTATCGATACTATCGATATTAGGATCGATCTGTCCACCCCTACTCAAGAGTAGTGAGTATTATGCTGTTAAAAAGCTGATGCATTTACATCTAATTTGTGGATGTGTGTAACAACATTCTGTAGTGCATTTAGTTATTGCCCTGCAGGCACATAACATCATAAGACATTATTATTAGGTTAGATTTAGGTTGTGGTTTCAGGTGGCCAAAATTCAATGTCTAGTCAGCGTCTAAAAACAACGTTATTTTGATGTCCAATAGTGACGTCAAATGACGTTGATTTTAGGTTGCGTTAGAAAGTGACCAAAATCCAACGTCAAGCCAACATCATATTGATGTCAAATACTGACATTTATTCATCAGTTATGGCAACCAAAATCCAATGTCTGATAGACGTCATAGTGGACGTCCACACAACATCAAGCTACAACATCATCAGACGTTGATATTTGGTTGATTTTAGATAGGATGTTGGTACAACGTCAATCTGACTTTATGTTGACGTCTTACCTGCTGGGTGTTTAAGGCCATTTTGGTCATCATACAGTAAACATCCATCATCTTTTCATCAGTGACGTGCATCTAAACAGTCTCTGGGTCATTGCGTGTAAAGATTTTCAACATCTTCCAAATTCTTAATGCTTCCAAACAGTTTGCTGCAATTAAAAGTGCACATGTCTTGAGGTTGTTCATTATGATGCGATTTACCTTCTATGTGCGATTCGATTGGACAGGAATCACATGACTGATTTTTCTTATCCCCATCGACAAGAAAAAAATAATGTAGTGACTGCAGGTTGAAGGAAAGTAGTAGAGTAAAAAAAATGCACTCAAGGAAAAGTAAAAGTACACATTTTTAAAACTACTCAGTAAATTACAATTCCTGAGGAAAAAACTACTCAATTACAGTAATTTGAGTATTTGTAATTAGTTTCTTTACACCACTGATCATATGCATATATATATTTTTTTTATTTTTTTATTTTTTTTTATTAGAATATGCAAAAAGGTACACAAATTGGGATCATACAAAATAAAACATAAAAAACAACAATGAAAAACAAAACAACAACAACAACAATACAGTCAGGTACTGGCAGGTGCGTGCGTGCGTGCGTGCGCGCGTGCGTTCGTGCGTGCGTGCGTGTGTGTGTGTGTGTGTGTGCGTGTGCATGTAAAGGTAACATGGTGGACAGGTCAGAGTACATACATAAGGGTCAATAACAGTCAATAAATGAATGAAGCAAGTGTCATAGATATAAATAAACAAATAGAAATAAACCAGTCAGTGGTAGAGAGTGGCAGTGCCAGTAATGTATGATAGTAATGATGACAGTAAAGAGAAAGGACAACAGTAATAACTGACAATAACAATAACAATCATATGCATATTTCGTATATTTTAATTGTGAAATGTGGGTGACGGTTTATGCATTTATTTAGTTTGATTTAAGAACTGGTGATTTTTTTCATTTTCTTTTTTCTAAGTTATTACAGCTATACTTTTTCTTTCATTTTTTTATATTTATTCTTTCAATTAATTTATTTTGAAATGAAGCAAGTGACTTTAATGAAAGTGAAAGTAGCGAAGGGCTGCACAATATCGAAAAAACTGATGTTTTTAAAATTGACGTTATTAAAATTTTTTGGTTTTGATTTATGTTGACATATGAATACAATTTTACCAGATGATTTGAATAGCTCAACGATTTTATTGCTTTATTATGATGGGTGATTTTGTAGTTTTTTTTTTTTAGGGAGTCTATGAATGTTAAGGTACAGAAATTGATTATTCCACAGCGGAATAAATCTCCAACTCTGGCATATGTTTTATGGGGCGGATGCCCTTCTAGCAGCAACCCAGCACTGAGAAACTCCCACACACTCATAGATTACGTCCAATTTAGTTTATTCAATTCGCTAAATAAAACTGAATTGTGGGGGAAAACAATTTTTTACCATTTTTGAATACATTCAGCGATCTCCGTGTCAGCCAGGAAAACCTTTAGCTTAGCTTAGCATAATTCATTGAATCAAATTAGACCATTAGCATCTCGCTCAAATGACCAAAGAGTTTCAATTAATGCTTAACTCTTCTGTCATGTACTAAGACAAATGAAACATGAAAGGTTGTTTTTTTTCTATGCTGATTTGACTTTGCTGCTGTACCATGGCTGCAGCAGGTGCAATGATATTATGCAGCTTTAAATAAGAACATTTTTTATTGAAATGATCGCAACTCTTTGGACATTTTTGAGCAAGATGCTAATGTTCTAATCTGATTCAATGATTTATGCTAAGATGAGCTAAAAGTGTTCCCTACAGACTCACACTTAAGCTGAATGAATAAAAAAATGGTAAAACTCAACTGTTTAACTCTAGGGAAGCTGTAAAATGAACCTATTTTAAGTGTTCCTTTAAAGGTCCAAATGAAGGTGTCCACTGGTGGATGAAGGTGTTCGGCCTTTCCAGTGCACAACATTGTTTCAGTTTAACTTTAACTCATATCTGACTCCAGATTGAAAATGAGGTGGTTTAAAATATTAATATATTTATATTTCCTTTTATCTGACTCCAATCATGAAACATTCAGAAGATTATATCAACATATAATTTAGATAAATGTTTGAACCTTTTGTCTTCACTCGTAACCATTACATATGTTTATTCGGGTGCTTATGTCGCTCAAAGGAATCGCCTCGGCCAATGGCGTCCCTCACGGTCACACTCTCCTCAGTCTTGATTATTAAACGGAGGTAATTGACTAATACTTTTAGATGGCCTCTCCTATGCTTGCTCATTCTAAAGTATTTTTATTATCAGTCCCCCTTAGATGTACACCCTTGACTAAAGACAATATCATTTCTAATCAGAGGTCAAGGCCATTATTATAAATGTAACCGCCGACTACTGTTCTCTATAATAATTTTGGTTTAGTCAAGCTCATGGTGTCCCATGTACACTTAATTTAGAATAATATTACTTTCAAACAAGGGTCAGGCACACTATCTAGGTTAGTTGTGCAACACCTTGTTGCCCTAGATGGTAAGAAGTACACTTAAATCAATATCAAGAGTCAGTCGGATCCCTAAAATACAGTTAGGGCGTACTCACACTATGTACAGTTGCCTTGAACCGGACCAAAGCACGCTTGTCCCCCCTTCCCGATGGCCTGCACTGGCATTACATTCGGGCCTGAGCACGCTTGCGTCATCTGATGCGCTGTTCTGTTTAAGAAGCGCTCTCGCTCAGCACAGTGGAGATTTCTTTATATCGTTTTAGTGGTTTGAGATGCAGTGACACGCAGTCAAATATTTCGCCAAACAGATCAGCCACTTTTAAGGCTTATAAACAATCAAGTCCTCGTGCTGCAGGAATTAGGAGGTTTGCTAAAGGTGCAGCTGTGGTGCAGTGAGGGGTTTGCGTCTTTAATTATCTACGACAGTTTGCATTCATTGAGCAGTAAGAATAATTAATAAGTCAATATGAAACGGTCCCTTAAGAAGTCACGTCTCGTCTTCAGTTTCGTGCTCAGGTGCGCTTTGCACTCACACATACTGCGCCAAAGCCCAAGTGAACCGTGCTCTGGCACACTTCTTCCAACTGGGCCAGGGCCGGTGTAAACCGTGTAAACTAAAACATGAAGATTGTGTGGCGCATATAGTAACTCCTCCCCTTAAAAAAAAACAGCCAATCGCATTTCATTTTTATAACAGCTGTGCCAGCGAGAGTGGTCGAGCTCAAGCACATCAAATGAAAAACAAATGAGAAGTGCCTTGAAGGGGGCGGGGCATGTCACACACTAGAGAGCATTTGATTGGTCAGATGATTTGATACTGAAGCACTGTATGAGGTGGTGTCAAAATAAAATGTTAATCCATTTAGGCAAGACAAACTGCAAACTTTAAATGCTTAGATTTTCTAAATGCAAATGTTGTCACTGTTTTTGAGCACAATAGCTTATAGATATTCTTTATTTCAATCTTTATTTTCATTTGACGGGACCTTTAAGCACGAGTGGAAGCCTATGCGTGCACATGAAAGGGGAAAAACGAGGTTGAATGATGGAGCATGATTGCGTGTGCAGTAATGCGATGTTGCCGCAGTCCACACGTCCTCTTTTAGATGGTACACACACACTCACACAGCAGACGTGTAGTGGAGCTGTCAGACACACACACAGCGGGTAAAGCCCCTGAGGGTTACAGCCCTGGAGTGCAGCTCCATCCCCAGTGCATTCTAATAAGCTCTTGGCAGCCTGGCTCTCTGCAAACCAAGGTTAATCTAGGTGTCAACACCTGTCGCCGGAATTGGATATTGCTCTGGGGTGACATGCGCAAGCACCACGAGTGCGTACATTTTCTCAACGTGACTCTCCCTTTGTTCCTATTTTCCATATTTGGATCAGTCACTGGCTTTCCTGAGTTTGATTCCAAGGAAATTCCTAGTCTTTAATCTCTTTTTTTTATTTGCCAGTTGAAAATTGGAGAGAGGGTTGCACTGAATAAATTTACCACTTGATTATGGTGCAACTGTGTGCAATAATTTATAATATTCTGTCAGCGCTAATCTAGATATACGGTTTCTAAATAGGGTGGCTCTCTAGGGAGCAATTTTCACCTGCCAAACTAAGCGTTTAATGTGATCGTAATGCGCATCGGCTGGTTTCTTCTGCCAAACAGTGTGCTCTAAAACTTTAAACACTGTGACTGTGCTATGTCGTAATGATTGTGGAGTGTGCGCTGTCATTTATCATTGGCTTTGATATATCACTTGGTATTTAGCAAACTGTTTAGCTTTTGTTTTAAGTTTTTGAACTATTGGGTTGTTGGATGTCTTACCTGATGTTGTAATTTCTGTAGAAAACATGAACTTGTCAGCTAAAAGGACCCTAAATGTCAAAACATTTTTAACATTTAGGGCCCTTTTGACTGTTTTAATTTTCTCCAGAGTATATTTATATGTACATTTGAAGGCAAAATTATTAGCTCTTGTGCAATTAAATATTTTCAAATATTTCTCAAGAGCTGTTTAATGGAGAGATTAAAACATAATAGTTTCAATAGCCAATGTCGGTCCCACTTTATATTAGGTGTCCTTAACTAGTATGTAGTTAGTAGTAAAAAAATAAATACAAAGCACTTACTGTGTTCATATTACAGAAGGCTTCTGGTGCTCTTGTATATAGGTAGGGTTAGAGACAGGTTTGGTTGTATGGGTGGGTTTAAGGATGGGTTGAGGTTTAAGGGATGGTCAACAGCATAATTACAGAAATGTATTAAATAATTGCATGCATTTATCAAGGATAAATATAATTTAAAAACATGTGTTTACATAAGTACATTGTAAAAAATGATTAATTTCACAAGTACATATTAGTTAAGGCCACTTAATATAAAGTGGGACTCTTATTTTAAATAACTTATTTTATCTTTACCATGATGACAGTACTTAATATTTTACTTGTTATTTTGCTAGATACTTGTATTTCAAAGCTATCTCACAGCAATTCTTAACTTTTTGATTTAGTGGCTAATTCGTATATTTTAGTATGAATTTTTTTGTACAATTTAGTACAATTTGCTTATCCACCAAGGAATTAAAAAAAGCACGCCAAATGGAAGGAAAAAACTTACGCATTTCGCGATGTTTATGTGTGTGTGTGTGTGTGTGTGTGTGTGTGTGTGTGTGTGTGTGTGTGTGTGTGTATACATATATATGTAT